>CM069166.1:20781825-20879524 GCA_035221665.1 Okamejei kenojei | reverse complement strand
CAGAGTGAGATAGTATTCGGGATTGCGCTCGTTTCCAATCCAGGGTGACGGAGACTGGGTGGGAGGGAGAAGAAGAGAATTCAGAGTGTCCCCGGGGGTCGGGGGGAGACTGGGCCGCAGCGCGGCCCCCGGGGGACCGGGGGGAGAAAGCGCTTCCGGCCCTCAGGCCCAGGCCGGCGCGGACACCTGAAACCATGCCCGGGGGTATACCCCCAACCCACACCCGAGTGGACAAATACACACATCTTTCCCCGGACCCCCCCCACACACCCTACCCAAGCGATCTTTTAATCCAGGGAGGCCGGGACCGAGGGGATTCCGGGAGGTGGGGGAGGGTGGACGGGACCTAGGGTCGAGTGTTACGAGAGTTGCTGGTGGAGGGCGAGTTTGAGTTGGGCATGTAGGAATTGTTGCGGGGGGCTATTCTTATTTGGAGGAAGATCCGGAGCTATAGGAGTTGCAGGGACGTGAGCGGTTTATGTGAGGTTGGTTAAGAGGGGGGGGGATGGAGTCATCAGGAGCTTAGTGTAGGTTAAATTGGGGGGGGCCGGGGGGAGGCGAAGGTCAGGTGGGGGCAGGAGGTACCCGCCCCATGGGGAAGCGTGTGTGCGAGGCTTGTGGCGTTGTGGGGAGGGGGTGGCTTGGACATGGATGGTAGCTAAGGGGCGTTATGGTTCTGGGGGGGGGGAGGATCAAGATTGTTGTGGGAAGTGTGGAGTGGGGGTGGAGGCGCCGAGCGTCGTGGGGTGACTGGCATCGGGATGGATTTGATGGGCCATGTTTGGGGTAGGGCTCAACACTTGCGATTCATCTGATCTACTGTGGGATGATCTATAGTCGAAGTTAAGGCTATGAGGGGAGCAGCTTGAAAAATGGGACAACGATAGGGATTTGGGTCCAGAAATGTGACAGGCAAGGGTGTGCTGGCGGCAATCCATGTTTGTGGCTATGATAGGTGGATGTTTTTTGGGTATTTGGGTCATCTTTTGGTAGTGGGTGGTTCCGAACCGTGTTGGGCTAGAAGGATGTAGTTGTCTGCTAATGGAGGTCTATTTTGGTGAGCACTCTTCGAACGAGGCTTGGTGTATATGAGCTGTGCAGCAGAGGATCGGGCTGAGCTTCAGCAAGGCATGTATATCAATGTCAAACGAGAGTGCAGGTTTTTTTCCTATCCCGCCCGAGGAGCAAGTGGATATGGAGTGACGTTGGTTTTATTTTACACGACCAGAGAATGAAGTTGATTTCTGGAAACATGCTACCAGAGGAGGAGGGGTGTTTGAGATTTTTTCCTCTATGATTTGACTGGCAGTGACGTATATTAGGTGAGAAGTGGTAGCAGAAAGAATGATATCAAGTGTAATCGTGCAAGAGGCAAATTCGATTGAGTAAGTTGGGAAAATTAGTGTGGACTGGACATGATGGGAAACTACCGCGATTAGGTGGCCCACTGTCGCTTGGGTTTGGGTAGTCATCATCCATCGAGCTCAGCTCCAAGAGCACCCGTGACATGACCCTGTGTCACCACTAATAACCTGTGCCTGGGGAATTCCAATACGGTTGCCTCAGTCTGGCTGTCGGCGTGCAGTCCTGTAATGTCTCCTGTTTCTAGGGGGAGTCTGCTAATCCGATCTTTGGAAGGTGAGGGAGGGCAGGCCCCACATTCTTAGAGTGTGCTCCGTTCTCCAGACCCATCTGACCTGGGAAACTTCCTCCCTGCTTCAGCCCTCGGTGACCGGGTCTGTGTTAGCGGTGGGGAGTCCTAGGTGTGATCCGCACCCATTGCAACACATTCTGGTTATACTCCATCGAATGGACTATTGGCAGTGGCGTTTAGGCTTGAGAATCAAAAGTATTCGCTTTTGCTAGGGTTAAATGGTAAGATAGGTAGGTTCTTTGGTGGTAGTGGTTCGGCGGGCGATGCAAGTTGGGAAGCGGGGGGCCTGTTGAGGTAATAGATAGGGATGTGGGGTGAGGCCTGGTCTATGTGGGATGGTTGCCGGTTTCTAATTATTGCTATGTTTGAGTTTTATGCTGGTTGATGGGTGGTGTATGCTAAAGAGCAGATGGTGCGTTGATGGACACCGTACATTGCATGAGGGGGTGCGTGGGAAGAGTGGTTTGGAAAAGAGTTTTGAGTTGAGAGGAGCTAGAGTGTGTCAAGGGAATTGGATAGATAGGACGTGAAGCAGTAGAGTGTGGAGGACCTACAAATCGTCAGAGCGTTTGTGGACATATTTCGGGTTTTGCTTTGATTTCCTTCTCTTCGCAGGATTTGTTGAGACCAGCGTTCATGGTGGGTGGGTGCTATATGGTTAAAGCCTGGGGGGTGCATGAAAGCGTTGGGGAGATACTACATTTACCTGAAGGGGTGGCAAGACCAGAGGTTGTTGGTTGTTTGTGGGTGGTTTTTCAGTAATGGTGTCAGAAGCTCCACGGTTGATTCACACATGTGGTAATTTACTCGAGTTGGGTGCGTTTACCATGTTTGGTTTTGCTCGGAATACTCAGTTTGGAGATTTAACTAAATTTGGTGACATTGTGCAGAGACAGTGAAGAAGGTTGTTCTGCAGAGTATATGGGATCCCTGTGAACTTGGGCCCTTGGGGCTCAAAGGAATGGCATGGGGGGGGAATTTATTCACTGTGAAGGTGAGGTGATTGCATCTTTTGATGAGACAAACCAGGGCAGAAACATACACAGGTAATCTGGAAACTATATAGAACTGAGAGAATCTCGGGCCTGCAGGTACCCTCATCCCATGGACAGGCCTCAGAGGTCGGTGAAGAATGTGTTTGTCAATTAATAGCTTTCCTAGGTCAGGAGAGTAAATGCAGCGTTTGACACCACAAATACCCGCCCGTGGTTAGCAAAATTAGAGAGGGTGCAAAAGGATTTATGATAATTTCTGTAGGTCTGGATGCTCGCTGGGGTTATAAGGAGACGTTGGAACTAGGCATGGGAAATTTGTCTTTGGAGCCCATCTGGGTGTTTGTTTTATAGTCTTGTGTATAGATCTAGACAAGGTGTCTCGGAGAGGGTGAATAGCAACCTGTATTTCACCACATTATGCAAGAGATTTGAAGGTCTGACTCTGTTGATGCTTCCCTGTCTGATTGGGCTTTTAGTGGTTGTGAGCAATTTTTCAGTCAAAGTCCAATATGACCATGTTTTGTTTGCTTCTTGCTGTTAATAAGATCTTATGTCACTGATATAATTGTTCTTGGAGTTTATTTTTGGGTCAGTTTTACCTTGCTTGATAGTCATCAGATGTTTCTTTTGAATGCCGTGTTGAACGAACAGGGGAATTTAAACTTCTCAATCGGCAAGGCTTTATCTCAACCACGTCTGTGGTTTGGCGTGCATCACGAACCTGGGAAAATTATTGATATGGCTTGTTATAAACTGAGCATGTAGAATGTTTATTTGGGAGGTACTCTAAAATTGACATTTGTGGCCGTGACGTCATAGGTACTGTGTCCTACCGTAGCACTTGCGTCCAGCTTCCTCCTGAAAGAGAAAGCACATAATCTCAATTGATAAGGTGAGGGGACGGTCCTCGGCCCGACCAGCGATCTATAGGAGAATTACACCAAATTTCTACAATCCTCTAATAATTCTCCATGTTCTCCAACCTCTTATTCTACCGCGGTACTCTACGCACGTGGAGGGAAAGCAGATATTGTCTAGAAGATGTAGAACGATGATCTGATCGAAGCACAAGGAATTATTCTTGAGAATGACACTATAACTTGTCGGTGTGTGGGATGGAAATATTAATGTAATAGACAGGGAAGGTCGTTCCGGGAATTCATCTGGAGATATTTTCAGGCTATGATGCAGTATGGGAATTTAATATTATCGGTGGATAGTTAAAAGGGAGAGGGGATGAAATAATATGCTCAATAATCGACAGGAGTGCGGAGACCAATAATCTCAGTTGAAATGTAATAGTGATCTTCAATAAGTACCTAAAGGATGCAGGGTCGCATGGAGAACTGGATCTCTCCCACTTGCCTATTGAGAAAATATGAAGAAAAACAGCAGACGATTAAGTTAATATGCAAGCTGTGATATCTTGCTCTGGTTCTATGCTTCCCCCAGGTCTACGTTTTCCCTCCCGTATAAAGAACACGGAATCAAACATTTGAATATCAACTACCATCTTGATTCTCACCAAATAGCACGTTCATCAGATAAACACTGTACTTATCCTTACCGTGGGTTCGGATCCTTGCGGTCTATATGTTCAAGCCCACTAGGGCCTCGCTCACAATCGCAGAGGCGCAACTCCAGAAGGGTACGGTGGGTCCTGAGCGCTCTTCCAGAAGATCGGCCCTGAGCGCTCGATGACCAGGCTTTTATATGCCCTCCGCGAACCCTGAGGGCCCGAACCACACTGGTGGGTTCGTCTCTTTTTTTAATCATTTTATTTTATTTATATTTTTCTAAAAGTAACTTTCTTATTAGAGGCATGTATGTCATAGTCCAAACACTATAACAGTTGTTAATCGGTTACACTTATTATATATCTTGGTTTCCAGGGATCTCACCGAGTCCAGTGTTTTGAGAGGGGGGCGCAGGACGGACTTGTAGCGGTTACATATTAACCATTGACTCTAATTATTATTATTTTATTTTTTTATAGAAACAAAATAAAGAAGAAGAAAAGGAATATTAGAAAAATAGAATTAAACGATCCATAATATCACTTAGGAGATAGGTCCGTAGGTAAGTAAAGCATAACTATTCATCTAGTCCTGGGTTCAAGCTTCCGTCAGGTATCAGCGCTCGGTCCCATTCTACCCACTTCAAATAATCTATGACCTGTTCAAGAGGACCATTTCTAGTAAGATTAATCTCTGGTTTGTCAATTATGTCAAAATCTATTTTTTTCCAGATGTAAGGTCATCACGACATCTCTCCATAATCCACATTTAGAATGTGGGGGGGATGCTGGGGTGTCGACTATATGGGATTTTGGTATGTGTGTCACCAGTTATTATACTATATCAAGGAAATTTCTTGGGTTGGTTTGTAAGCTTTAGGTATTGTTCAGAGATAAGCCCAATATTATTAATTTAGGATTCGGGTCCAGTTGAATATTAACCACTAAGGAAATAATTTTTAAATATCACCCAAAATATTTTAATTCTTTATGAAACTTACAAAGGTAATGGGTTAAATCTAGCCTCTGATTATTGACTTTTTATCGAAGATAGGAAAACATTAGGGAAAAATTATATTTAATTTTGTTTAGGAATTTAATGCAATCTATGCATAGTTTTTTTAATACATGCATATTAAAGAATGTCTGGCGTTTAACAAAAGTGATGTATATGTTGGTAGACTTTCATCCCAAATATCTATTCGTTATGGGTTCGAACTTAATTCCATTTTCTATGCTTGTCTTATTAATTCATTTGACAGAATTTCACTATCTAAAAAGGAATATTATAATTGTAAGATATTAATTTGACGGGTTGGGGTGTTTATTCTAAACATTCATCTAGAATCTCTGGCTCTTTTGTTCTATAATTCTCTAGTGTATGTGATTTAAAAATAATCTTTCAGTTGTAAATATCTAAAATAATTTTTTGAATGTCAATCCATAATTCTGTGTGTTCCTCCTGAATTCGATCGAGGAAGACAACCACCTTTACATATAAAGAACAGGGGGTTGGTCTCTTAATCACCCAATTACAAAATACTGTTGACCCCATACATAACAGGCTTTCCACCAACCCAATGATACAAAATTTCAATACATTGTATTCACAACGGACTTCTAGTTGAAGTCAACTTCGGAAACATTTACCCTGTAATGAACAGAACTCTCAGGACATGGGCTCACACCCGATCCCAATCAACACTTAGCAGAGTCAGACTCTGCAACATTATTTTACCAAGCTATTTACAAGGTGTATGTCTGGTTTCGCAGCCATCAAATCCATGCTATGCATTTTTACTACCAGATTGACAGGAATTTGCAATGGGCTTCCAATTCTTTGCTTGCAAATTGTATCTAAATTCAGACTTCCTGGCATTCTCTCGCAGACTGTCCCACGAGTGCAATTCCAATTTGACCAAATCCCCCAGCAAAACCCTGAAAACGTATCCCCATTGTTGAAGTCCATTTTTGGCTGTCTATGGTGAGTAGAATGGGATGTCATTTCTTATGGTGTAAACATAGGTGGTATCAAAATCAAACAGAGCCATATATTCCCTCTAAGGTGGAGACCCACCTCGCTGATGGGGTAAACCCGGAATATAGATGATCCAATATGATGGTATTGCAGATGCGACACGTTGAGATTTCAATGTTCATCCCACATTTGTGGTTCATGGGGGCTTTTAGATCTAGACCAAGGGAGCCTGAAACCTCTCCTCTTTTCTCTTTCAATCTATTACATATTCCAGGTAACCGATTTATTTTAAAATGTTATCCTCCTTGGTTTTAATTGGTGTCGAACATAGTTTTAAAACTTCAGAGTTTTTGGTTGGTGACTCACAGATATTCACGGCCCTCTGTCCATTGTGGTCCTTGGGATTCAGGATATCATGGATACACCTGTCATATTGTTCTAAACGTCCACATAATATAAACACCTCTCTACATTCCTGGTCAGACAGTCTGAGATCCCTCATAGATTCTAGCAGTGCTGAGGCCTATTAGTTTCTGAAACAAACTACAGCTGGAAACAGATGGGAACATTTACTCAGTCCGACATACTGGTAAAAATGTAGCATTTTATTTTCTGAAATGTCACCACTATTTTGTGACTTGCCAATTTCACAACCAGAACTGTTGTGGTATCCCCTCAACTTCAGAAACACCAACTAGTCTTTCTTGACTCATCTGTATGCTGAGAACTTTAAGAGGTTCCTCCTGACTTGGATTTATAATTTCTGTTGAATTCTTTCCAAAAGATTTGTCTCATTGTTTTTAGAATAGTCTTCTTCATCCTCACCGGATATCTGCCGTGTGTGCTGTCTTTCTCAGTGTGAATCTTGATGCAGTCTCAGCATACTGGGGCATGTTGATCTTGGTCTGTTGGTTGTGTGATTGTTCCTGTGATAAATATAAAAGGTGCAAGAACATTATTATAATGTCACTGATTGGTTTGCTCACGGCTTTTAACGGTGACATTTGGCCCTGTAACATTGTTTTTTTTCGCTTTGGCAAATTCAATAGTTTGTCTAAGGTTAAACAAAAATGTGGAGGAACTAACAGGAATTGTGAAGGGGTTAAAAAAAGAGCCTAATGGGACTTAATCTTCAGGCCCCCAAACTGAGTAGTTGTTATCACGGATGTTACAAATTGGCATGTAGTAAAAGAAAGTTAATGCGTGTGGGTTGTTATGAAGAGATTTCAACATAGCAGGTAGATTGGGAAAATCAGAGTTGGTACTTGACCACAAGAAAGGGACTTTGTAGTGTGCCTTTGTGATGGATTATATTTGATATCAGCTTGTATGTTTGATAGCTACCAGGTAGAATAGAAGGCACAATTCTTGATTACGTGCTAATGTAATGAACTTGATTTGATTAATGGACCTCGTATGGTTTATGAGCCATTTTAGGTTCCGGCAGACAATTTAGTGACCATACATGGTCAGGTTTAATCTACAATGGAGAGAAGGGAGAAGGGAGTAGATCAGAGGTGTCAGTATTGCGTTGATATAAAAGCGGGACTACGGGGCCATGAGGGGGAGGGGCCTGTCACAAAGTTGAGCAGGACAACGATTCACGTGCAGGAACAAAAATGGCAGGTTGCTTCTAGGAACAATTAAGAAGGTGCAGGAATTCAGTTCATTCCTAGGACGCGAAGAAAGATTCCAAGCGAGGAAAAAAAAGGACGATATGGCAAACAAGGGACGTTGTTTATTGGTTATTTTTTTAATATTTGTATTCTGTTTTTTTTAGGAAACTGTATAAAATATAATGCGAAGATAGTACATCTTAGCAAGATGAGCAGTGAAGCGAAAGTGGAATTGGCTAATGTTTAAAGAACAACAGAAGATAACTCAAAAAGACCAATACGGGGAGGAAAAGATTGAGGTACAAAGGTAAGCCGTTAGCAAGAATAATTAAAGCCGGATAGTAAAGCTTCTTTAGGTACGTGAAGAGGAAAAACATTAGTTAAGACCAAAGTTGGGCCCTGAAGACTGAAAAAAGTGAACTTATTATGGGGAAACAAGGAAATGGCAGACTTTGGATCTGTCTTCACTAAGGTGACACAAACAATCAATCTTCCTGATATAGTAGTGGCCAGAGGACTCACAGAAGGCTGATAAATCCCTACCTGATGGGCCTGCATCCCAGGGTACTTAATGGAAGTACGGCTCTAGAAATTGTTGATGCCATTGGTGATAATGTTCCAATGTTTCTATAGGACTCAGGATCATGTTCCTGTGGACTTGGTTGGAGGTAGCTAATTGTTATTCCACTTTATAAGAAAGGCGCGAACGAGAGAAAAATGGGGAATTATAGACCAGTTAGCCTGACATCAGGTGGTGGGGAAGATGCTGAGTCAATTATAAAAGATGGGGATAGCCGCACATTTGGATAGCAGTGAACAGGATCGGTCCGAGTCAGCACGGATTTACAATGGAGAATCACGCTTGACTAATCTTCTGCAATTTTTTGAAGATGTAACTCGGGAAAATGGAATAAAGGGGAGAGCCAGTGGGTGTAGTTGTACCTGGACTTTCAGAAAGCATTTGATAAGGTACACATAGGGAGATTAGAGGGGAAAAAAAATTAGGGCACATCTTTATTCGGGGGTGAGGAAAGAGCTGCTGACATGGATAGAGAAGTGGTTGGCTGACAGAAACAAAGAGTAGGGATTAACGGGTCCCATTCAGAATGGCAGGCAATGACTAGTGGAGTCCCACAAGGCTCGGTGCTGGGACAGCAGCTATTTACAATATACATCAATGATTTGGATGAAGGGATTCAAAGTAACATTAGCAAATTTGCAGATTATACAAAGCTGGGTGGCAGTGAACTGTGAGGAGGATGCTATGAGAATGCAGGGTGACTTGGACAGGTTGGGAGAGCGGGCAGATGCATGGCAGATGAAGTTTAATGCGGATAAATGTGAGGTTATCCACTTTGATAGCAAAAACAGGAAGGCAGATTACTATCTAAATGGCTTCAAGTAGGGAACAGGGGAAGTACAACGTGATCTGGGGGTCATTGTACATCAGTCTATGAAAGTAAGCATGCAGGTACAGCAGGCAGTGAAGAAAGCGAATGGCATGTTGGCCTTTATAACAAGAGGAATCGAATATAAGAGCAAAAACTCCTCGGTCCTTCTCAGCAGTTGTAAGAGCCCTAGTGAGACCACACCAGAGTATTGCGTGAAGTTTTGGTCCCCTAATTTGAGGAAGGACATTCTTGCTATTGAGGGAGTGCAGCATAGGTTTACAAGGTTAATTCCCTTCGTTCCGGGATGCAAGTGGACTGTCATATGCTGAGAGAATGGATCAGCTGGGCTTGTACACTCTGGAGTTTAGAAGTGATGATAGAAAAATAGCGGATCAGTCTGGGGATATGGGTAGTCGAAGGCAGGAACGGGGTACTGATTGCGGGGATGGTCAGCCATGATCACATTGAATGGTGGTGTTGGCTCGAAGGGCCAAATGGCCTAACTCCTGCTCCCTCGCGCGCATTGTCTATTGTCAATAATTAGTTTGGTCTAAGGTACACAAAATGCTGGAGCAACGCTGCGGGCTCAGCGGGCATTACGCGCCTCGTGAGGCTCGAGGCCCTTCTTAAGACAGTTTGTCTAAATGCTTCTTGGAAATGTCGTGGAGGTAATGTTATAACCCATCAATCCTCTACTCCCCAATACAATTTCCGGCTGCCTATTCCGTTTCACGTGCCCATTAATTCCCATTTATATCCGCCCACCACCCCACTTTCCCAGGGATTATTAACAGGTCGCCGATGGACCATTGAACCAGCGTGCATTGGGGACGTGGAAGGAATCGACTCCCGCGGTCACAGGTGAAAGGTACTAAATTCTCGGGGTGAACCACACGAGCACCACCCGAGGTCAGATCAAACCCGCTCACCAGAACTAGGAGCAACTACTCACAGCATACACTCACACACCTTCTTTCTAGGTGTCACTGCGCTGCCCTAATTATTACACGCATCCAGACGCACAGGGATCAAATCTACACAAGATCCCCTCCCCGCCGCCTCGGAAATCGAAAACTGGAAAAGCCTCACCAGAACTCCAGAAATCTTCTGTTTCTGTTGCTGCTCCATTCGCTGGATCTCTGATTGTTTTTTTATGAGAGACTGGATGGACGATTTCGCCTGATCCTGGGATTGTGATTGAAAATCAGAGAATAAAAAGAGTTAGATTATAAAGATGGAATTAAACAATGATGCGATCAACATCGGTTTGCATTTACCTTGTAGATTTCTGCAGCTTCATCTACCAGCATGAAGCGGTGATCTCTGTGATCCCGCCCACCTGCACAAACCACACAGATCAGCTTCTTGTCCGTTTCACAAAACAGCTTCAGTTCTTCCTGATGTTCCTCGCACTGAAGTTTACTTTCCTTCTCTGTCCGCTTCAGGCTCAGTGTTTCGACGCTTTCTCAGTACAGTCTCGCCAAGGCCCGATCATCCACCCTGAGGGTGCGGTCTGTAAACTCCTCTCTACATTCCGGGCAGGAGTTTCTCCCTCCCCTGTCCCCCAAACCTGTGTGATACAGGAGCGGCAGAAGTTGGCCCGCACTCCATATAACCGGATCGGTGAAGAAAATCCAACAGATGGGACAAACTACCCTCCTCGGTAAACTCTCGAACATGTCTTTCGCAGCCATTTTAACCTCCACCACTTCCTGGTTCAAAGTGTTTTTCCACTGCGCGCTGGGCCGTCCCGGGAATGAATGTGATTTACGGATGCTAGTGTGTTCAGTGTTCAAGTGTCCTGGCCACTCCCAACTAATCTCACACGAGGGAGGGGTCAGATAGACATTAGACCGGCCTGAATATAGACGAAAAGCGGAAGAGAGATTGCCCCTGGGATTGTCTAAGGCGGGACAGAAAGGGACAGGGACCAGCGCTTTTAAGGAGGTGTAACTGAGGCGCGTTGCCCCTGTTGGGCATGGAACCCGCCGCCCGCATCTCCGTTCACATCCCGGGATCATTGATGGAAGTAAATATATTTTAATCCACATCAGTACACTCGACTCTCAAGCTCCAGTCTTCAGGTGCATCTATATTTGGAAAACCGTGCATCGTTTCATATTAAGGATGGTCCAGTTTTGAGTAATGTGTTTTAGTTTTTGTTTCACTCTGCTGTGTGAAGCATGTGGATAAATGGGAAAGGGTGTAGATAATATTTATGAGTATGTTGCCTGGGCCTGAGGACCTCATTATAGGGAGACTTTGGGCAGACTAGGACCTTATTCCTTGGAACGTAGTAGGATGAGGGGTGATCTTATAGAGGTGTGTAAGATCATGACGGGAATAATCCCGGCTTTAAATATGGTTATTAACTCAAGGGCCGCAATCCTATAGGAACTGGTGAACTCGGGGCATCAACTGGAGGTTGGGGTGCGGTGGCGAGGCACCGATTCAGTTATCGAACGAGGAATCCAGTAGTACAATCCAGGGACACAATTTTAAGTATTTTCTCCCACCTTAAATACAGGTAATCACCTCAATGCTTGAAATAAATAAACTGTCTGAAATACAATGACCGTAACACTTATTTTGTTTAAGATCCAACACGTTCAAAGTGGTTGAAGATCAAATGCCCTTGAAAATGTCCGAGCGATCTACTCAGAGGGCAATTAGTGATGTGCAATAAATGCTGGTCTTGCAGCGACATCTACACCCTGAGAAATTGATCACCCACTTACATTTATTCCTTAATAATCAGGTTAAGTTTTGTTTATTAAGAACAGTATTGTATTAACTCGTGAAGTTGATGAAAAACAGTGCAAACAATAGCGCAGTGTATTACTCAAGTTAGACAAGCAGGTAGCTCTTGCAGTCTCTCCTGTTCGTTTCTCTCGTCATGCCGGATTGTGTCTCAGTCACCGCCACTGCTCGCACGTCGATGCCGGCCCCCAGCATCGGAATCTGTTCATTCTCTCTGCCCCAGATTCACCATCCCCACGGGCAATGGGTTAATATATCGGCCGATTCCGCAGTATCGGGGGTTTTACCAGCAGGTGGGGACCCTGCGCCGCGCAGACATTTAGACAGCTCGGAGGAGAAAAAAAAAAAAAAAAAAAAACACAAATACTGGAGAAACTCAGCGGGTGAGGCAGCCTGAAGAAGGTCTCGACCCGAAATGTCACATATTACATTCATTCGCTCTCACAGATGCTGCTCACCCGCTGAGTTTCTCCAGCATTTTTGTCCACCTTCGATTTTTTAGCATCTGCAGTTCTTTCTTAAACATTTAGACAGCTCGGCGTCAGTTGAAAGCGGCACTGTAGTGAACTGAACCTGACATGCATGAGGTTGCGTGCATGAAACTTGTACGAACCTTCTTGACGTGCTGCATATTTTGAAACCATATTCTGCTATGTTGACGTTCTACAAGCATGCGATTTGTTTTTAATGCAATAAATTGATAATGCTTGGTTCATCGTTGTTGATGTCCAGAATTCACTGGGCCACAAGAGTCTGCAGATGCCGCACATGCATGAGGTGGAATAGTGGACAGACCCTCAATGCAGGAGCGACAAGTGAACTTCTGGTGGAATTAAATTGATCAAGAAGTATTTGTGGAAGCTATGAGCGGATCATCTTTGAGGGCCAAAGACCCCCAAAACATGAAACGAATTGATACATTAAATAGATTAATGCAATAGATACATTTAATCCCCCTTTGTTGAATTTGGATCATTCGCACGACCAGTAAAATTCACAGGAACCTAATAGAAAGATTTTGTTCATTCGAATGACGTGTCCAAGAAGAGTCAAGAGTCATGAGTTTATTGTCATGTGTCCCAGATAGGACCAATGACATTCATGCTTGCTGCAGCACAACAGAATATGGAAACATAATACATGAACAGAGATAAAAGTTCAGTGTGTCTATATACCCAAAGACCATATATATGTACTCAGTACATAAAAACAAATAAAGAGCAATAGGCTGTTATTGTTCAGAGCTTGTTTGATGTTGTGTTTAATAGTCTGATGGCTGTGGCGAAGAAGCTGTTCTTGAACCTAGATATTCCAGATTTCAAGCTCCAGAACCTTCTTCCCGATGGCAACGGAGAGATGAAGTGTGTGGCCAGATGGTGTGATGTCTCTGATGATTTTGGCTGCCTTATTAAGGCAGGGACTGCGATAGATCCCTTCGATGGTGGGGAGGTCAGAGCCGATGATGGACTGGGCAGTCGTCACCACTTTCTGCCATCTTTTCCGCTCCTGGACGTTCAAGTTGCCGATCCAAGCAACGATGCAGCCAGTCAGAATGCGCTCTACTGTGCACCTGTAGAAGTTCGAGCGAGTCCTCCTTGACATACCGACTATCCGTAATCTTCTCAGGAAGTAGAGCCGCTTTTTTTAAATCACTGAAGCCTTGGTGCTCCAAGTGATTAAATGAAATAAACCACCAAGAAGATTCATCCAGAGAGTTGTGAATCTGTGGAATTTGCTGCCACAGAAGGCGGTGGAGGCCAATTCACTGGATGTTTTCAAGAGAGAGTTAGATTTAGTTTTTATTGCTAATGAAATCAAGGGATATGGGGAGAAAGCAGGAACGTGGTAACTCTCTGGGTGAAAAACTGTGTGGCCCTTGGTTCTGGGCTTCCCCAACATTGGGAAAATGTTTCATAGAAAATAGGTGCAGGAGGATGCAGTCATCTAACTCAGTATCCTGTACCTGCCTTCTCTCCATACCCCCTGATCCCTTTAGCCACAAGGTCACATCTAACTCCCTCTTAAATATAGCCAATGAACTGGCCTCAACTACCTTCTGTGGCAGAGAATTCCACAGACTCACCACTCTCTGTGTGAAAAATGATCTTCACATCTCGGTCCTAAAAGACTTCCCCCTTATCCTTAAACTGTGACCCTTGTTCTGGTGTTCCCCAACATCGGGAACAATCTTACCTGCATCTAGCCTGTCCAACCAACCCCTTAAGAATTTTTGTAAGTCTCTATAAGATCCCCCCCTCCAATCTCCTAAATTCCAGCGAGTACAAGCCAGTCTATCCATTCTTTCTTCATATGGAAGTCCTGCCATCCCAGGAATCAGTCTGGTTGAACATTCTCTGTACTCCCTCTATGGCAAAGAATGTCTTTCCCTCAGATTAGGAGACCAAAACTGTACGCAATACTTCAAGTGTGGCCTCACCTAGACCCTGTACAAACTAACTGCAGTAGAACATCCCTGCTTTTGTACTCAAATCCTTTTTGCTATGAATGCCAACATACATTCGCTTGTCTTCACAGCCTGCACACCTGCATGCCCACTTTCCAAAGACCGTGGTACTATGACACCCAGGTCTCGTTGCATCTCCCCCTTTTTTCCTAATCGGCCACCTTCAGGTAATAGTCTACCCTCCTGTTTTTTTGCCGCCAAAGTGATAGCCTCACATTCTTCCCACATTAAATAATCCTCCAGCCCCTAGAGCTCTATCTAACTCTCTCTTAAATTCATCCAGTGATTTGGCCTCCACTGCTCCCCGTGGCAGGGGAATTCCACAAATTCACAACTCTTCTGGGTGATAAAGTTTTCTCACCTCAGCTGAAATGGCCTCCCCCTTATAATCTAAGACTGTGCCCCTGGATCTGGTCCTCCCCTCGCCCAACATTGGGACAAGTTTCCCTGCCTCTAACTTGTCCCGTCCTTTTAAAATGTTTATATTTTCTATAAGATCCCCCCTCATCATTCTAAACGCTAGTGAATACAAGCCTAGGGGAGGGGCCTTTTCAATAATTTCCCTCATATGACAGCCCCCCCGCCATCCCTGGGATCAATTTGTGAACCTTCACACACGCCTCAATCACAAGGATTCCTTCCTCACATTAGAGACCAAAACTGTACACAATACTCCAGATGTGGTCTACCAAGCCCTATACAACTGGCAGAGAACCTTTCTACTCCTGTAACTGAAAATCCTCTTGTTAGTAAGTACCAACATTCCAATAGCTTTCTCACGCCTGCTGTCACTGGAACTGGACGCCGAAGCTCAGTGACCGGTGTCAAGGACACCTAGGTCCTCGCTGTACCTACCCTTTACCTATCCTAACCCCCATGGAGATAATAATCTGCCCTCCTTGTTTTAGCCACCAAAGTGATAACGTCACATTTATCTATTATTACTATATACAAGCCCTCCCCGTTGGTCCCCAGCATCACACAGGAGGCTGGTCCCCCAATGCAATATTCCACCTCCTCCAAGAAAACCCAATAATTGGTGGCCCATAGGGGGGGGGGGCTGTCCTGGAGCCGCGTTGGGTGTTGTGGGCTGAAGGGACAGGATTCCCTCCCGATGGCCTCTGTCTTCTCTCTTTCACTCTCTCCCTGTGTGTGTGTGTGTCTCCCTCTCTCCTCTCTCTCCTCTCATGTCCTCTCTCTCTTCCCTGGGTGGGGTTACACCACCCTCCCCTCTCTCTCGCCCGTGTCTCTTTCTCTGTCTGTCTCTCTCTCCTCTCTCTCCCCCTCTGCTCTTTGTGACTGTCCTCTGTGTCTCTCCCATCTCTCTCACTCTCCTCTCTATTTTCTCTCACACAGGTCTCTCCAGCTCCACCTTTGCCAGGCAACCACAAGATGACCTTCACCCCCAGAGGGTTCACGACCTCCTCCAGCCTTTAACCCACAACATCCCGCGCCAGCAGGAAACAGACTTCACTCCACGCAGTCTTCAAGACAGATTTGATTCCCTTTGGAAGATTTCATCCTCTTTTAAAATTATTTTAGGTTTGTTTCACTGCCCACAACAAACCATGGCGGAGGGAAGCGTTCGATATGGGAACGAAATGGGCAGAGCTGCCCCAACAAAGATGGCCGCCCTCCCCCCGGTACCGGGACATTAGTGCCCCAACAAAGATGGCCGCCCCCCCCCCCCGGTACCGGGACATTAGTGCCCCTAACAAGATGGCCCCCTCCCCTCCCCCTGGAACCGACATTAGTGCCCCTATCAAAGATGGCCGCCCCCCACCTGGTACCGGGACATTAGTGCCCCTAACAAAGATGGCCGCCCTCCCCTCCCCCTGGTACCAGGACATTAGTGCCCCCTAACAAAGAAGGGCCGCCCTCCCCCCCCCGGTACCGGGACATTAGTTGCCCCTACCAAAGATGGCCGCCCCTCCCCCCTCGGTACCGGACAATAGTGCCCCCTAACAAAGATGCCGCTCCTCCTCCTGCTGCGAAAACTCCACTGCACCGTTCAAGTTACGTCTTGCCTGGACCAAAGATGGCCGCCCTGCATGAGCGTGCCCGCTACAAAGAGGTCGTACCCGCCCGCCGTTTCCGGTGTCGGTGACGGCATTCCGGAGCGGAGGAGCAGCGATGGCGGTTTTCCCTCCCCGGGCGAGGCGCGAGGCGGAGGGAGGAGCTGCACAGAATAGTACAGCTAGATGAGGAAGCGGAGGAGTGGAGAGGGAGGGGACGAGGCACGGGGAGACAGGGAGGAGGTGGGGAAGAGAGTGAGAGGGAGAGGGAGAGGTGGAGGAAGGAGGGAGAGTTAGAGTGAGAAGTGGAGGAGAGAGTGAGGGGGAAAGTCAGCAGCTGAGGAAGAAGTAGGTGGAGAGGCGGGGGGATGTCAAGTCAAGTTTTATTCTACAGCGCATTTAAAAACAACTCTACCGTTGACCAAAGTGCTTACATCAAGTGCAAGGTTCCACACTGGTCCTGGAGAGAGAGACACAGGGAGAGAGGGGAGGAGGAGAGAGAGAGAGATAGAGAGAAGGGAGAGAGAAGAGGCAGGAGAGGGTGGAGAAGACTAGGGGAGGAGGGTGGGGAGAGAGAAGGATGAAGTTTCAGCTCGCTGGAGGAACGGGTGCTGGGGTGACTGGGGGGAGGGGAGAGATGAGAGAGGAGGGTGTGGTTGTAGTGATGGACAAAGGAGATAGATTGGGAGGTTGGAGGAGAGATATTGGGGGGTCCGCTGAAGGGGAAGGAGAGGCCAGTGGTGGCTAAGGGGGGGGGGGAGTGATGGAAAGGGAGGAGATAGATGGGAGAGGGAGAGGGAGTAAAATGAGGGAAGGGAGGGAGGTGATTGGGGACGACGAGGGGGAAGGAGTTGGAGGGGGGGTTGAGGCGGCTGAGGTGGAAGTATGTGGGGTGAATGTCCGTGACATTTGAGGAGGGTGTAGAGAGGGGAGAGGTGTGAGAGGGGGGTGTGGAGAGTGGGTAGGGGGACGGTGTGAGAGAGGGAAGGGTGGTGAGAGAGAGGGGGAGGTGTGACAGAGGGTGGGTGTGAGAGGGGGGTGAGCAACGGGGGGAGGGTGTGAGAGAGGGGGAGTTGTGAGAGAGGGGGATGGGTGTGTGAGAGGATCGTTGTGGCTACCGGTACCTGACCAGGAATGATTCGTTTGCAGAAGAAAGCGCTGCTGGCCTTGAAGAAGCAGAGTTCAGGAGCTTGGAGCAGCAGGGAGGCATCAACACAGCCACAGATCGACACAGCCACAGCCATAGTGGAGGCCAAGATGCTGGTGAAGACGGGAGCCATCAAAGCCGAGAACAAGAACAAGTGGGTGAGTGATGTAACCCCCATCCCATCCTCTCTTCCCCGCCTCCCCACCCTCCACTCACCCACCACCGTCCTCTCTCTCCTACCCACCCCCACCCTCTCCCCAACCCCCCCCCCTCTCTCTCACGTGCAGTGGCCTCTAAATTGGTTTGTCCTGTATGGGACCGCGCTTGTCCCGTATTTGACTGCTACTATGAGGTACTGTCGGGTCGAGTCTCATGTCCACCCCCGCCTCACCCACCCCGTCCCCGACGTGGTGCAGCCCATGGAGTGCAACAGCGCCTCGCCCGTGGCCCGGTCGGTCGGCAGCCCGGCCAGCTGTCCGACCTTCACTTACCGCTGACACCACCACCACCCCTCCTCATGGCCGATCGGCGGTTCATGAGTTGGACGGGGCGCCGGACTTTGCGCGCGGGCCCCTGGGGGGGCCGAAACTCCTCAGCTGGCCCGCCGGCTGGGCTTGTGTGCAGTCCACACCCGGGCCAACTCGTCATTCGGGACCCAGCCAAGGCCCGAGTCACACACAACGAATTTGCCCGTCGGGAATTAGTCCAGTTATTTTAGACCTTTTGTCTCCTTATTTGGAGTGAAAAGTTTGGCCCAATGGCTTGCCTCGTCTTTATGTAAAAGATTGTGTTCACAAAATGGATTATGGTTGTCAGGTGACAGCGGCCCAATTGTTTGCCTCACCTTTTTAAAGAGTTTGTGTTCACAAAATGGATTTTGGTTGTCATTTGGCTGCTCGCTGCCCAATTGTTTGCCTCGCCTTTTTAAAAAAGAGTTTGTGCTCACAAAATGAATTTTGGTTGTCAGGTGGCTGCTTGCTGCCCAATTGTTTGCCTCGCCTTTTTAAAAAAATTTTTGTCACAAAATGGATTTTTGTTTTCAGGTGGCTGGCTGCACATTGCTTCCTCACCTTTTTTGAAGAGTTTTGTTCACAAAATGGGTATTGGTTGTCATGGCTGCTTGCTGTCCCAAACGATTGCCTTGCCTTTTTTAACAAAAGAGATTGAGTTCACAAAATGATTTTGTTTCCAGGTGCTGCTGCCCATTGCTTGCCCTCCCTTTTTGAAGATTTGTTTCACAAAAAGAGATTTTGGTTGTCAGTGATGCGGCCCAATTGCTTGCCCTCGCCTTTTTAAGAGTTTTGTGTTCACAAAACTGGTTTTTGTTGTCATTTGGCTGTTGCTGTCCATCGTTTGCCTCCCTTTTAAAGAGATTGTGATCACAAAATGGATTTGGTTGTCAGTGTTGCGTTGCTTTCCCAATTGTTTTCCTCGCCTTTTTCAAAACGGTGAGGTTCATAACATGAATTTTACTTGTCAGAGGTGGCTGTGGCCCCATTGTTTGCCTTGCTGTTAAACAGTTTGTGTTCACAAAAGGGGTTTTGTTGTCCATTTGGCTGCTTGTGTCCAATCGTTTGCCTTGGCCTTTTCTTTAAAAACAGAGATTGTGTTCACAAAATGGATTTTGGTTGTCGGTGTCTGCTGGCCCCATTGCTTCCCTCTCCTTTTGAAGAGTAGGTGTTCACAAAATAGATTTTGGTTGTCAGTGAATTGCGGCCCAATTGCTTGCCTCGCCTTTTTAAAAGTTTGTGTTCACAAAACGGGTTTTGGTTGTCCATTTGGCTGTTTGCTGTCCATTCGTTTGCCTCGCCTTTTAAAGAGATTGTGTTCACAAAATGGATTTGTGGGTTGTCAGTGGTTGCTTGCATCCCAATTGTTTGCCTCGCTTTTTTCAATAACGTTTGTGTTCATAACAAGAATTTTACCTTGTCAGTGGCTGTGCCCATATGTTTGCCCTTCCTGTTTAAAACAGTTTTGTACACAAAATGATTTTGGTTGTCATTGGCTGCGGCCCAATTGTTTGTCTGTCTTGGCGTTTTAAAATCGTTGCTACAGTTGGCTTCCAGCTCATATCCATCGCCACAATGTCTATACTATCCCCCTGAAACCATACCTTCGCCCACAAACACCCATTCTGCGCACAGAAAGCCCCCCCCCCCCCCAAAGTGACGAAGCAATATTGAATTGGTGGAAGAATGAATATTGCGTTGGTGACCAGCCCTCCCATGTGAACGGGGACCCCAAATGGGTCACACTTAGTCTACGTAATCTTATATGTTTCAATAAATTCTCCTCTCATATCCTTCTAAATTCCAGTGTATCCAGCGCAGCCGCTCCATTCTATCAAGATATGACATCCCCCGCCATCCCAGGAATTAACATAGGATGAACGTTTGGGACAGCCACTGGCCTGTACTCGCTGAGTTTAGAAAGGTTGAGGGGACCTCATTGAAACTTACAATATGAAATGCTTGGAAAGAGTGGGATGTTGGAGAGGAGGTTTCCACTAGTCGAGAGTCCTAGACGAGCGGGCCGGATTTAGATGAAGAGAGGCCATAGGCTATTTGCACTTGTAGGCCTCACGCAAACCCCCCATGACGAGAGGAAGAATGGAAGCGTCCAGATTGACACCGATAAGTATTGCTGCCGACAGGCCAATGAGATAAGGCTGGAAAGCTGCGCTTTTTATTTATTGCCAGTACTTGTGTCGGTTATATTGACTTAAAACACAATTATTCTGAAATGGAAGGCAAGGACAATTACTGAAGTGATGTTGTTTAGAGACTACAGTGCGTTGTGACAGCATATGTAAGAAAGCCTATGACAGATCCAAAAATATTATATCAATCAGGCCCGTACAAGTTTTTCAAAAAAGGGGGTAGCATGGCAGATTACAAAAATATTATATAATAGCACAGAGCCACATATCACAAGCACGAAGCTGAAAGACACCTTGCGTCCGGGACCAGGGCTGCTTAAAGGCCCTGGAAGCTCTGGTGTTTTTTGATGCTCCTCTGTGTATTCTGCCTTACTTTGGAGTAATTTTTGCACCAAATTTATGACCAATACATTTCAAAATAATTATGGTTGAGTCAAGAGTAATGAGTGGTGGGAATGGGATATTGGGGTCTTTGTTGTATACATTTTTTTTAATCAAGAATTGAAGCTGTCCCTTGTTTTTAATAATCAAGTTGTACTGTAAAGTGTTATAAAGGAGCACACAAATACTGCAAATAAAATACTGTAAGTAATTTTCTGCAGTAAAAATTAACACTTTTTTTAGAAAATGTTTTGTGTGTTGATTTGATTGCCTGTTACTGTTCAAAACTGTGTAGTGTGTGCACATTAAAAAATAGGATCAAAATGAAAGTCGCAAATTGTGGAATACATATTTTTCAGTATTGTACCAAGGAAAAGAAAGCAGTTCCAATAGTTTAGATATTATTCATATGGAGGAAAATAAATTGCTCCTAAAACCACCTTAATTTTGCAAACACACTAAAGATAATCCTCTTTTACCCTCTCCCTTCATCATTCCCCCTCCTCCTCCACCTCTCTCTCCTCCTCCCTCTCTCCCCCACTCCTCCTCAACCCTCCCTTTCCCCCCTCACATCTCCCCTCTCTCTCCCTCCCACGCAGCGAGGACTACGACTCCACACCGCCGGCGCCCCCGCCCCCCCCCCCCCGCTGGAAGAAAGGGCACGTCGCCGCAATGCAATATTCCAATACTTATACCTGGAGTAAGACAACCTAGGATCTTTGATAGACACGAGGCATCGAGGTGATTGAGTGCAAATGGAGAATCTGAAACCCTCCTGGCCCACTGCGCACGTGCGGAGAGACAGCGGCATTTTGCATCGCTACTGCGTCAACGGCTTACCCCAACAGCGCAGGCGCGGATGGTCTCAATTTTTTCCCCCAAAACTTCCAGCGGGCCGGAACCAGAATTTCCATCGAAGTGGAAATGCTGATAGCGCTCCAATTTTTTTTTTCTCTGGATTTTTTTTTACTCGGGGGGGGGGGGGGGGGGAGAGAAACACCTTGACCAGAGGCCCCCTAGATTTTGAGGCCTTAGGCTTCAGTAAATCCTGCCCAGCCCAGGCCCCCCTAGATCTCGAGGCCCGAAGCTTAAGCTTGTGAAGCTTATACGTAAATCCGGCCCTGCCTTGCACCGACTGTTGTAATACAACAGCCCTTTGATTCATTAAACAATGTTAATGTCGTGGGCATCTCGAAGCGTCCACTCACTGGCTGTCAAAGCAAAGTTTACACCAATTTCCTCCTTCCTTGAGTTTGAACCCATTCTTTCAAAGATCCGTTCTGAAAAAATGAATCTGTTGTGTGGAGAGCAAATGCTCCAAACACACTTTAAATTCTCAGGTAGACAAAAATTCTGGAGAAAATCAGCAGGTGAAGCGATATCTATGGAGTAGGAATAGGTGACTTTTCGGGTCGAGACCCTTCTTCAGACTGATGTGTGTGGGCGGGGGTGGGGGGTGAGGACGGGAAAGAGAAAGGAAGAAGCGAGACAATAGGCTGTGGGAGAGCTAGGAGGGGAGGGGAAGGAGGGAGAAAGCAAGGACTACCTGATATTGGAGAAGCCAATGTTCACACCGCTGGGGTGTAAACTACCCAAGCAAAATATGAGTTGCTGCTCCTCCAATTTGTGGTGGACTCACGCTGGCCATGGAGAGGCCCAGGACAGAAAAGTCGATTTGTAATGGGAGTGGGGAGATGAAGTGCTGGGACACGCGCAAGATCAGGTTGGTGATTGCAAACTGAACCGGAGGTGTTGGGTGAAGCGATCGCCAAGGCCTGCACTTGGTCTCACAGGATGTAGAGCAGTTTGACACCTGGAACAGCGATGCAATAAATGAGTTTGGAGGAGGTGCAGGTGAACCTCTGCCTCACCTGAGACACTGCTAGTGGTCCTTGGATGGTCGAGGGGGAGTAAAGCGGACAAGTGTAGCATGTCCGGCGGCTACAAGGGAAAGTACCGGGTGGGGGAGGTTTGGGTGGGAAGGGACAAGAAAAAAAAAATCGGCGAACTTTAGGACCTGACACTCAAAGTCAGCGGACTATAGGACCCGGGTTAGCCCAGAGCTCAGGGCCCGCCGCCCGCGGCTGCTGCTGAACCCGCAGGAAGGAGATTTTTCAATTTTATATTTTCCACAAAAGTAATTTCTGTTTCCGTTGCCGGACGTGGTTAACGCGTTTTAAAATGAACGATCGACAGACAGCTCTGATTTAAGTTGCTGTTTATTTCACTCTTCCCACATTTACATACCCCCAGGTTTTATTTCCCCGCTCACTGGGGTTTCACGACCTGGAATTTGGGGATAAAATGCGAACCGTTCAGCGCCGACCAGTTGTCCACCGGGTTTCTGCCCCACACACCCTGAGCCCCACTCCTGACGCCGGTCCCGGGACCCGACCCTTTTACACACCCGGAACGGAATCGGAGCAGATTCTCAGCCACTCTTTTTTATCCCAAGTCCAGAAGAAAGGATAAAGTTTCTTTCTTCTTCTCCGTGAATTTATTCGAGTGAAGGTGTGGAGATGGGACTTAGTGTCCGCGTTGTAACAATGAAACTGTCCCGGACTCATAAACTGAGATAAACTCCCACCACCCTCCCAGGATGGGACGGGCGGGAGAGGGGATCGAGGGAGGCGAGTGCATTAAACATGCCACACCCAACTGCCCGATGCACCAGACCTCCAGTATCCGGATCGGTTTTGACCGATCATTCCTCTCCACAGACTCTGTGGCGACTCCCAGACTCCAGTCCCAACTCCCCGCCACCTCCACCTCCCAGTAATGTCTCCCCGATGGTGAATCCCTCCGATCCCAACCACGCACACACAGTCTGTAACCTCTTCCCGGTGTTAGGCAGACTCTTCCAGTCCCGTACATCTCACCCTCTTCCGATCCTCAGACACCCGGGAGCTGCGGATGCGCTGTTTCTTTCCACATCCAGGGTGACGGAGACTATGGGGAGCAGCAGAAATCAGAGAGTCCCCGGGGTCGGGGAGACTCGGGCAGCGCGGCCCCGGGAACCGGGGAGAAGCCGCTCGGCCTCAGGGATTTCCAATATTCACTGCCTTCTGAGAGAATGCAACTTCTACACATCGCATGAGAGGCCGCTCTGGAAGGTTCGATCTCATGGAATCCGGGGTGAAACTAGCCGATGGAAGACAACATTTACCTGAAGGTCGCAGACATAGGATGCTGGTAGAGGTTGTTTTTCAGACTGGAAGAACAGTCCACTGTTGTTCCTTATTTATATACACGATTGATTGGTGTGTATGTAGTTGCACAGTTAGTCAGTTTTGCAGATGGAACTAAATTTGGAGACATTGGAGAGTGAAGAAGGTTATCTGAGAGTAAAGATGGGATAAATATAAATGGGATTATTTATATCCCTGTGAACTGGCCAATGGCTCAGGAACGGCAGGTGGGATTTATTCATGGGTGAAGGTGAGGTGATTGCACTTTGCTGAGACAAACCAGGGCAGACATACACAGTAAAACGGGGAACGTTTATAGA
Source organism: Okamejei kenojei (assembly GCA_035221665.1). Classification (NCBI taxonomy): domain Eukaryota; kingdom Metazoa; phylum Chordata; class Chondrichthyes; order Rajiformes; family Rajidae; genus Okamejei; species Okamejei kenojei. The sequence continues at coordinate 20,855,440 of CM069166.1, read as the reverse complement.
ACTGAGAGATTCGGCTGCAGGTACACAAGCCATGGAAGATGCAACAGTGAAAGGCAGGGTGGTGAAGAATGTGTTTGTCACTCATGCTTTCATAGTCAGGATATTAAAATAACAGCATTTGATACAATAAGGTTGTTAATAAATTAGAGAGGGTGCAAAAGGATTTATATAATTTTCATCAGTCTGAAGGGCTGGGTTATAAGGAACGTTGGACAGCCAGGATAGATCGGTAGGGATGGACCAGGTGGGGATAGGATGGAGTTGAGGTACTTTACAGAGAAACATAGAAAATAGGTGCAGGATTAGGCCATCAAGCCCTTCGAGCCTGCACCGCCATTCAATATTGACCATGGCTGATCATCCAACTCAGTATCCTGTACCTGCCTTCTCTCCATACCCCTGATCCCTTTAGGCACAAGGGCCACATCTAACTCCCTCTTAATTAGCCATGAACTGGCCTCAACTACCCTCTGTGGCAGAGAATTCCAGAGACTCACACACTCTCTGTGTGAAAAATGTTTACCTCATCTCGGTCCTAATGGAATTCCTCCTTATCCTTAGACTGTGAACCCCTTGTTCTGACCTCCCCAACGTCGGGAACAATCTTCCTGCATCTAGCCTATCCAACCCCTTAAGAATTTTGTAAGTTTCTAATAAGATCCCCCCTCAGTCTTCTAAATTCTAGCGAGTACAAGACAATCTATCCATCTTTCCTCACATGAAAGTCCTGACATTTCCTGGAATCAGTACATCTGTATAGTACTGTAGTCTGTAAATTATAACTGTACTGTAAAATAATCTGTAAAATCCTGTAAAATATATAATAGAAGTAACAATAAACTACTGTAAGTATGTAAATATATAAGTATAATAAAAAATAAATAAAAAATTGGAGAACTTCTGAATAAAATAACAACAATACGTAAATAATAATAATACTGTATAACATATATATTGGCGGGTTGCCGCCCCCTCGGGCAGGCCCCGCTATAGCAAGAATGTCCTTTCCTCAGAATTGAGACCAAAAACTGTACGCAATACTCCAGGTATGGTCTCACCAAAACCCTGTACAACTGCAGTAGAACCTCCCTGCTCTGAAACGCAAGTCCATTTTGCAATGAATGATAACATACCTTTCTTTCTTCACTGCCTCTGCACCTGCATGCCTGCTTTCATGATTTGGTGAACCATGACATACCCAGGTTTCGTTGCCATCTCCCCTTTTTCCTAATTTGCTACCATTCAGATAATAGCCTACCCTCCTGTTTTTGCATCAAAGTGGATAACCTCACAGCTTAGTGTCCTCAGCAAACTTGGAGATGTTGCATTCAATTCCCATCGTCCAAATCATATTAACATATTGTAAATAGCTGGGGTCCCCAGCACTGAGCCTGCGGTAACCCCACTAAGTCACTGCCTGCCATTTCGAAAAGGACCCGTTTACTCTACCCATTCTTCCTGTCCTGCCAGCCAGTTCTCTAACCGCATCAAAACAGAACCCCCAATAACCGTGTGCTTTAAGTTTGTATACAAATCTTCTTATGTAACCATGTTACTAAACTCCATTTCATTTTAATCTTAAAATCATTTTTCAGCTGACAGTGAAGTTATGTTATAGAATTTGGGAGGTTAAAAAAACGGCTGTGTGAGGCTGGGAAAATATAAGATTTCAGGTAGGTTTAAAGATGTCGAACAAGAATAAAGGGAAAAAGGTAAAGCTTTACCTCCTTGAAGTCCTCAGTAATTCTTGAATGTCGTGTTTGAATGATACAGGGCAATGAAACGTTTTCAATCGCAAGACATCATCTACACACCGACAATGGTTTGCTTCCATCACGAACCCGGAAATAATTTAACAGCTGCTATAAACTGAGCATTCAAATGTTTTGAGATTTTCCACAAAAAAAATCCAAAATGTTTTTACAATGTTTCATCAAGACTAGGTCCTACCCTTCGCTGCGCCCACATCCTCCTGAAAGAAATAACAGCGAATGTAGTTAGTAATATTAACACAAAACTCAATAGATTGGATGGACCGTTCTCATCCCGATCAACAGAGCGGGAATTTCACCAATTTCTTAACCCTCTGATAATTCCCATTTCCCAACTTCTATAGCCACTAATTATGCAGACAAAAGCAAGATATTGCCGCGAGTATGTAGAGCGATGGGGGAAAGCACAAGAATGTTCATGAGAATGACGCCATAATGAGAGGATAAGAACTTTAATGAAAAGACTGGGAGGTCGTGGATTTCATATCGGTGATTTAAATGGTGGGGGTGAAATAATATCTCACATCGAATGGGTGACCAATAAGTAAGCTAAATTAAACGTGGTCTTCAATTAAATACCGAAAGGAATGCAGTCATGAGAACATGGACCTCACTTGCAATGGCGGGACCTGAAGCAAACAGCAGAGATAAATGTAGTGCAAGCGGAATAAAACCACATAGGGCTCCGGAATTTGGGGTGTTGTAACCGGTGTGGAGAGTAGATGGAGATGACGAGTGAGCAAAATCTTGACTGGAAAGATGGCGTATGGCCTGTCTATGATTGTAGAAAATGGGATGTTCATTCTACGGTGAAACAAGGTGACAAACAAACAGACAAATCTCCCCAAGGTGACCACCACTGCTGATGGAACCAGATATAGAAGATCAATCTGATGTGTGCGCCACGTCTAGTTCATCAATGTTAATCCCCACAATGTGGCCATGCTGATCTAGCCCAGACTTGACACTCCTCTTTGCCCCATTTCTCATTGATTACAATTCCCCGTATTTTCAAAATTATCGTCCACTGGTTTAAATAACGTCTACATGTTTAAACCATTCAGAGTCTCTTGTTGGAAATCCCAGAGATTTGGCTGCCACTCTGACCATCCGTGGTCCTTGGAACAGTATAGGATCACCTGTCGTTGTTCAAAACGCTACAGAATGCAAACAACTCTCTACATATCCGGCCAGGAGTCTTGAATCCCATAGTTATACCGGGGCCAATTATTTTTGGGAACACAACAGCTGAAACTGGTTAAAACATCTTAACCAAGTTTTGAATTACTGATAAATGCAGCATTATTTCTGAATTCCAACCCACCATTTTGTACTGTGCACTTTCATCTTCGCCAAAACTGTAGTGTAACCCCTAGCCACCTTCAGAAACACCACACCTGACTTTTGATCCAATGCTTTCTGTAACTTTAAGATTTTCGCTCTGAATGGAATTTTTAAATTATCTTGTATCTTTCCAAGATTTTCTCCATTGCATTAAATCTTCTCTCTTCACTCGGATATCTGCCATGTGCGCTGTCTTTCTCAGTGAGAATCGGGTGCCTGTTCAGCATACTGGACTGGTCTTGGACCGAAGGTCGTGTGACGTTTCTGTGAAATAAAGGTGAAGATCAATACCTAATTTACTGATTGCGTTCATCACGTCTTTGACCGTGACATTTGCCCATACGTTTTTTCATTTGTGGCAATTCTATAGCCTTCTCTAAATGCTTCTTGCAATGTCGTGAGGAATAAATCTTGTACCCACAACACATCAACCCTCTACCCCCAAATACAATTCCCTGCCTCCCACCCCTATTCCTTTTCATGTACCCCATTAATTTCCATTTATTGCGCCACCACCCACTTTAACAGGGATCATTACAGTCGGTAATTGAATCTGTGGTGCCACAATATGTCAGTGCGTGGGACCCCAGTAATTTACAATAATAATATAAATCAACGATTTTGACACACAGCGAATTAAATGCAGGGGAACATCGGTGCCCAAGTTTTGAGCTGGATGACTCGGCAAAATCTTCTTGTAGTTGGTGGGCGGGCTAATCAGTGTCTCTCATTGCCGCGACTGTGAGGAGTGGGAGGTTGCGAATGAGGCTGCGCGCGAAGGCTGAACTTGATCGCCGAGGGTTGGCTGAGTGGGCAATGCAGTACAATGTGGATAAATGAGAGTTTATCCACTTTGGTGGCAAGAACAAGAAGGCAGCTTATTATCTGAATGGTGTAAGAAGGAACTGCAGATGTTGGTTTAAACCGAAGATAGACACAGAAAGCTGGAGTAACTCAGCTGGAATAGGAACACTTTATTGTCACATGTGACTAGGCACAGTGAGATTCTTTGCTTGCATACACAACGTATACAAATAGCAGGCACCTGACAAAGTTACAAAGCACGCTGCTCCTCATTGTCCTTTGTCCCCCCTCCCCCCCCCCCCCGAGTGAAGGAATGGGTGATGATTCGGGTCGAGACACTTTTTCAGATTCAATTGGTGTTAGATTAGGAAAAGGGAAGGAGAGCAAGTCCTTGTACATCAATATTGAAACTAAGCGTGCAGTGAAGAAAGCTAAATCATTGCGTTGGCCTTTCATTGGGAGAGGAATTGATTTAATTTAGTTTAGAGATACAGTGTGGACACAATATGTTTTACCAAGCCAATTACATTTAAATTTTGTTTTTTTTTTTACCAAGCCAATTAACTTACAAACCTGTACGTCTTTGGAGTGTGGGAGGAAACCAAAGATCTTGGAGAAAACCCACAGAAGTCACAGGGAGAATTTACAAACTCCGTACAGACAGCACCGAGTCTGGATTGGGTATTCGGCACTACATTCGCTGTAAGACAGCAACTCTATCGCTGCGCCACTGTGAATCGCCCTAGGAGGTCAGGAGCAAGGATGTCCTGCTGCAGTTGTACAGAAATCCCCTGGTTCTGGACTCCCCCAACATCAGGAACATGTTTCCTGCCTCTAGCTTGTCCAAGTCCTTAACAATCTTATATGTTTTAATGAGATCCCCTCTCATCCTTCTAAACTCCAGAGTACAAGCCGAGCTGCTCCATTCTCTCAGCAAATGACTCGCCATCCTGGGAATTAACCTTGCAAACCTACGCTGCACTCCCTCAATAGCAAGAATGTCCTTCCTCAAATTAGGGGACCAAAACTGGACACAATACTCCAGGTGGTGTTTCACTAGGGCTCTGTACAACTGCAGAAGGACCTCTTTGCTCCTATATTCGATTCCTCTTGTTATAAAGGCCATTCGCTTTCTTCACTCATTTCTTCTCTTTGAATTTTTGTGCTGTACCTGACATCCCTTGTCAGCCACGGTCGCCCCTTACTCTCCTTGAATCTTTTCTTCCTCCGAGAATGAACTGATCCTGCACCTTCAGGTATTATTCCTAGAAATACCTGCCATTGTTGTTCCACTGTCATCTCCGATGGGCATCTTTCCAGTCAACTTTGGCCAGCTCCTCCCTCATGGCCCCATAGTCCCCTTTTTCGACTGTAACACTGACACCTCCAATCTACCCTTCTCACCTCTCCAATTGTAGATTAAACCTGACCGTAATTATGGTCACTACCTCCATCATGGCTCATTAACCTCAAGTTCCTTTATGAAATCGGTTCATTACTTAACACTAAATCCAGAATTGCGCTTCTCCCGCCTAGGATAGGCTCCAAAACAAGCTGCTTCTAACCTGATTATTCCAGTTGACCTGCATGTTGTAAACTCCCATTTAACCACAGGCATTACCTTTGCCAACATGCCTAATTTTAACTCCTGATTCAACTTGCCTGCTAATGTTGGTAATGGCTTATGCGACTCCACATCATTACCTTTGCTACATGTTTGCAAGGGACTTGTATTTCAATTCCTCACCAACAGAGCAATCCCACCCGACCCTCCTCTGCCCACCTGTCTGTCTTTTCGATAGGAGGGACCCTTCAGTTCCCAGCCTGCCCCTTGCAGCATGGCTCTGTATTCCCACAACATCATATCTTGCCAATTTCTAACATAGACTCAGCTCGTCCACTTTATTCTTATACTGGCTCATTCATATACAACACTTTGACCTCTGTATTTACATCCCCCCTAGCCCATCGCTCTCACATTGGCATGATCTTGACTCTTTTATCCCTTCTCAAACTTCCTTCCATTAATTCGAGGAATCTTTGTAATTTTCCTAGTCTCATTCCCTTCAACCTCTATCTTATCTCACCCAATTTGTCAATCACCTCCCCCCCACTATTTAGTTTAAACACACAGGTGTAGCGCCTGCTAACCTACCTGCCAGAATGTCGGTCCCCCTCCAGTTAAGGTGTATTCTTCTTTTGTACAGGTCACACCCTACGCCCAGATGATGAAAAAATGGTCGACTGGGCTTGTATTCATTGGAATATTAGAAGGATGGAGAGAGGAATCTTAGAGAAACAATACAAATTCTTAAGGGATTGGACAATGGGCAGGAAAATGTTGCTGATGTTGCGGGAGTCCAGAACCAGGGGTCACAATTAAAGGAATAAGTTAAGTACCCATTTAGACTGAGACGTTGTTACGCCAGTCAGTTGTGAATCTGTGGAAATCGCTGTCACAGAAGAGGCATTGGGGCCAATTTCAACTTGGAGTTTTTTAAGAGAGAGAATAGATTAAACTCTTAGGGCTAACAGTATCGAGGGATATAGGGGAAAGCTCAAGGAACGGGGTACTGATTTTGGATGATCAGCCAATGATTATATTGAATGGTGGTGCCGCTCGCATGGCAAATAGCCTACTCTGCACCAATTTTCTATGTTTCTAGGTATAATTGAATGTGGGACGTGAAAGGAAATCCACGCGGTCACAGGAAGAAGGTGTGAACCACACAGGCAGCACCCAGGTCAGGATCGAACCCGCTCACCATAAACCAGGAGACAGCAGCACTACTCGTGTCACTGCGCTGTCCTATTATACGCCATCACAGGGATCAAATCTACACAAGATCAGGAAATCGAAACTGGAAAGCCTCACCAGAACTCCAGAAATCTCTCGTTTCTGTTGCTGCTCCATCATTCGCTGGACCTCTGATTTCTTTTTTGTGAGAGACTGGTATGGAAGCTTTACATCTGATCCTGGGATTGTGTTTTGGAATCATATATTAAAAGTGTTAGATGATGAAGACAGAATTAAACAACGATGCGATCCAAAATCGGTCTGCTTTTACCTTGTAGGTTTCGACAGCTTCTTTAACCCGACCATGAAGCTGTGAGACTTGTGAATCCCGCCCGCTGCACAAACCACTGAATACATCCAAGGATCGCTTCCTGTCAGTTTCACAAAAACAGCTCCATTCTTCCTGATGTTCTTGGCAGTGAAGTTGACCTTTCTTCTCTGTCCGTTCAGGCTCAGTTGTATTTCGAGCTTTCTCAGACAGTCCTCGCCAAGGCCCGATGCACCTCTGAGGGTGCGGTCTGTACACTGCCATCTCTACATTCCGGGCAGGAGTTTCTCCCCTCCCTGTCCCAACTCTGTGATGATGCAGGAGTCGGCAGACGTTGTGTCCCGCAGTCCAGTATAACCGGATCGAGTGAAGAAATCCATGCAGGTAGATGGGACAAAATTGCCTCCTCAGATAAACTCTCGAACCTGTCTTTCGAAGCCATTTAATTACGCAAACTCATGTTCAAAGCGCCATTCCCTTTCGCGCAACTGCTGTCCCTCTGCAGTATCGCGAGTGTCCACTGCACACGCAGCCGTCTCGGGGAATGAATGGTATTTGGCTGCAAGTGCTCTGTGTGTGAAGTTGTCCTGGCCGCTTCCAATCAATCTCACACGAGGGGGGGGAATCAGTTAGATATTAAACAGCCCAGACTGGGCTTGCGGCAATTGAAGGCAGAAGAGAGCTGGAAAAGAGAGCAGGAAAGTGAATAAGTAAAAGTGCCAGCCTGTCCCGCTGGGCGAAATGTCTGTGCTGAGAGCGAAGGGGTCTCTATTGGGTGGGGGGTGGTCTCCAGTGACGTCACTGTTAGTTTGCGCTCCTTCTCTCCTGCGGGACATGGGAGTTTCTGCTTCGGTTCTCTCCGAGGTCGTGCTCATGGTGTTTGGCGGGTTCCCGGCGACTGGCCGTCTTCTGCACCGTCTTTGTCCGTGGCCTTGGTCTTGAATGAAGAGGTGGAAGAAGTTGTGGCAACTGCCCTCCAGGGCCCCGGGCTCTGCCCTTTCCTCGGCAACCTTCTGCAAGTGGATCTGCACAACCCGCACCTGTCATTCGCAAACGTTTCACATTTCTCATACCACGCGTTTTTGAGCTCTTTCTTTCTACCCCCGGGTTTCGAGGGGGATGTGAGCAACAGGAAACAAACTGAGTCCATTGGCTGACATCCAGCATTTCGTTGTCTACGGTGTAACCCAGCAAAAGTTCAGTGTGTTTATAGACCATCGACCAAATATATACACAATAAATAAAGAGAAAATGCAACAACAACAAAAAAGATTTACGAGGAACAGCCAGGACTCGAGGTCACGAGCGAAAGGGAGAGTTGGAGACTTTGGGCAGGGTATAGGGTTTATTCCTTGGAGCGCAGGGGGCTGCGGGGTAATCTGATAGAGGTGTAATACGCGTCATGACGGGAATAGATGGGTGTGAATGCACAGAGTCTCCCTTTTAAAACCCAGATATTAGGGGAATCAAGACCCCACAGGAATTATGATGTAGAGTTAAGGGAGGGGAAAGATTTCCTAGAAATCCGAGAGGTAACTTTTCACATCGAAGGTGGTGGGTGTGTGAAACAAACTACTAGAGGAGTTTAGATGAGGTCTGAACTATAACAACATTATAGAAACGCGGGCTGTGGGTTGTGCTGATGGGGATAGAGGGAGGCCTGTTTCCGTGCATGGATCAAACGCGGGCTGGTGGGAGTCTTGCTTTCCTTTTTGGAACCCGCAGCCCGTGTTCACAATCCCCCTGATGGGGCATCTCACGGTGCCCTCATACACCATCTGGCATGGGCAAGTTGGGCTTCCCCCTCTCCCCTCTCTCCCAGGAAAATGAAAGGCACATCCCCCTGTTTCCCCGTCAGGCACTTGAATCATCCAATACAACTGTGGACTACCCTCTGTGACTCTAGCACGCAACCAAAAAGCTTTTACACTGAGGAAGGACAATAAACTATGTAAACTAAACTTACAGGGCCGACTTTTCCTCGCGCTAACGAGGCCTCGGGTGTAACTGACTATGTTTTGGTAAAAAAAAAAAAAAAAAAAAAAAAAAAAAATAAAAAAAAAAAAAAAAAAAAAAAAAAAAAAAAAAAAAAAAAAAAAAAAAAAAAAAAAAAAAAAAAAAAAAAAAAAAAAAAAAAAAAAAAAAAAAGAAAAAAAAGAAAAAAAAAAAAAAAAAAATAAAAAAAAAAAAAAAAAAAAAAAAAAAAAAAAAAAAATAAACAAGCTCCTTTTGGGCAGTATTTCAGAAGGGCGCGTTCCCGACCCGATGATTAGGGAGAAGGAAGGGAAGCCAAATGATCAGGGTTGTAAAAATGCACCTCAAATTGAAGATGTACGCATATCCATTCATTCACATCCCCAATTTAGAATAGTATTAATGGAGATATTCACTGTCACTTCACTGATCAAGGATAATTTCATGAATACCCCAGACCTCCCTCCGGCTTCATTCTAACCCCTTCTTCCTGATGTGGGGGTGTTTTCCGTCACTACCGACCTGCCCCAATCCTCACAATCTGCCGCGCTTGGCCCCATTCCCCCCCTCCCATCCGTTTGAATCCATGCACCTGTCCTCAAATTTTTTATACACCATCAGACAGGGGTGTGGCTCACACATTACCCTGCAGAGCCCAGCCCGAACATTCACGAATGTGTGGCAGACTTTAGTGAATGGGTCTGACCCCCGCCTGCCAGCTGGGCACCATTTCGGGCGCGAAACGGCGGCATTTGAAAGGGGCGGGTCCCGGCTGAGGGAGGCTCCAATCTTCAGAAAGTGGATGTCATGTTTCCCTTGGATTTTTCCAGCAACCTCCCCTTTCTCCCATCAGGAAAATGATCTGCCTTGTTTTCTGCCAAACAATCCAGTAAAATACAAGGTCAACAGTGAAAACGCACGTCATATTCCACGAACCAGCCCCGCTGCACCAGGCAGCAGACGCCGGGTCACCCTTCGTTCTCAGCTGCCCCCCGACAGGTTCTTGGAATTCCCAGCGGTTATCAGGCAACGTGGGAAAAGTCAAAGATGAACATCCTATAGGAGGGAATCTTTTCAAGGAGATATGCGGGGCAACAGAGGGCGGTGGGTGAGCTGGAGTGGTGGTTGAGCACATATGAACGATGCATTAGCAGTCTTGAGGGCTCTTCTTAGTTCTATGTCATCACAAAAAAACCACAGTGGTCCCAGACTTCCTACCCACAACCATGTCCATACCTTCTTTCCCTGTCTAAATGCATCTAATACTGGCCGATGGATAGCCATCATATTAATCTAAAAAAACAATACCAACCCCACGCAACCAATAACAACCCACCACCCATTGTGTGAAAGCTTTTCAATGCCCTCTGCACTCGGCCCTCCCTCTCTACCTCTGTGCGGCTGTTACCAATCTGTCTTCCCCACGATCTTTTACATCTCCTTGATCATTCCCATCATACATGAAAAAACGCAGACCACAAACTACTTGTCCCACCCCGTGTCATTCCATCTTAACCCGTTCTTGTCCGACATTGTAACACTACAAGTCTCCCCTTCAGGAAACAGCCTCCTCCCCACAGCCAGTTCTAATTGGTCCCATAAGTTTAACCCTGAAGGCCTGTTCCTGTGCTGTATTGGACTCGCCTTGAGCGGCTCCAGAGTGGAGCTTGACTTTACTTTTTAGAGATACCATCCGATCACCAATTAACACCTGTTATCCCAAACAACACCTCAATTTACAAGAGGTCTGAAAACCTGAATATACTCGTCCACATGCAGTAATGTGCATCCGAACGAACAATGTCAGGAAACGTCTCGCCCCAACCCTTTCAGGCTTTTCGGTTCAGAGATCGCTGATGACCTGAAATATTAACCTTTACCTTTCCCGACGGAGTTACTCGACAACGTTTTTTCTGTTTTGTTTGGCAGTTCCAAATCATACATTTTGTCCTCTTGACGAGCTTCAGCAGCGTTGCGGCGCAGCACGGACCGCTCTCCAGCCGCGGGCGGCGGCGACTGGGAAGGTTGATTCGTTTATTTGTAAGTGAGAGCTCCCTAATGGGCCCCAGGCTGGAGTAATCTACTCTCGGCTCTGGACCCTGCGTCATCCACCCCGGCGCCGACCCTCTCGCTGCCTTCTCTCCCTTCCTCCCTCCCCTTCCCACCCTACCTCCCTTCTACCCTCCCTCCCGTTTCTCTCCTTCCTTCCCTCCCTCATTCCCTCTCTAGCTTTTCCCCTATCTCCCTTCCTCCCTTCTTTTTCTCTTTTCCTCCCTCCTTCTTTCTACCTTCTCTCCCCTTTCCCTACTTCCTTCCCTCCTTCTAACACACAACAAGACACACTAACACACACACAACTATCACGCACAAGACAACTAACACACAGACAACTAACACACACACAAACAAACACACACAACTAAGTGAGGATGGGGTGGAAGCCAGTGCACCTCCCCAGCCATTGACCTCATCGCACGTCATCGACCGGACTCCCTCCTCTGGCATGTTTGTTCCATTCACCCACCGCCCTCTGTGTGAAAAAAAGTTACCTCGGATTTCCTATTAACTATTTTCCCCTTCACCTTAAACCTATGAATCTTTCTCTCTGTCTCTCTCTCTGTCTCTGTGTGTGTGTGTGTCTCTCTCTCTCTCTCTCTCTCTCTCTGCCTGTCTCCCGCCCCCTCGCTCTGTCTCTCTCTCTATTTTCTCACTCAGTCTCTCCAGCTCCACCTTTGCCAGGCAACCACAGATGACCTTTCACCCCCAGAGGATTCACGACCTCCTCCTGCCTTTAACCACAACCTCCGAGAGCCAGGCATAAACAAACGTCTCTCCACGCCGACTTCAAGACAGATTAGATGTTCCCTTTGGAAATATTTCATCCTCTTTTAAAATTATTCTAAGTTGTTTCACTGCCCACAACAAAAATGACGAATGGGCGGAGCTGCCCCTAACAAAGATGGCCGCCCCCCCCCCCCCCCCCCCGTAGATGATATGTGTATACACCTTTAATTGATAGTAATGATGTCCATGCTAACCACTCCCCCACCAGTTAGTATAATTGTAACCCACACGCCCCTAGCTCTCTCTCTGGTGATCGTGACAGACCACGTACAGCCAGGGCTATATATAATGTATGCTTAATAAAGTAGTGACTTTAAGGTGTCTGTGTACCTTCTCTACATGGCATCAGATGTGCTTCTTTCTGCGTCTCCAGTCTATCGCGTTTTATTTTCTTAGTCCCAGTACCCCTCGCCCTGTGCCGTGATGGCTTCTGCTGTCGTAAACCTGACATCCTAGTCTTTGATGCAGACCTCACTCATCGCTGGAGTGTGTGTTCCGACGGACTTTGAGAGCACTATTTTGCCATCGCCAACCCTGCTGTGGCCCCCGCTGTCAAGGCTGCCTCCCTGCTGCTTAACCTGGCTGGTCCCGAAGCGCTCGAGCATCCTCGGAGTCGTTCGTCTATGGACAGGGTGAGAGTATCCAGGACCATACGGTGAGTTGTCTGCTTGCTAAATTTATTACGGCGAAGTGTGACCTTCCCACTAACCACATCTTAGAGCATTTCAAACTGTTCTCCAGACGCCCAGAACCCTGGGAATCTATTGACAATTTTTGTTGCCGTGCTGCGCCAACTGGCTCGCCGATGTGACCTTGCATGTTCTGACCCCCGATACTTTGAACCCGTGACATTTAGTCTTTGGTCTGCTTGAAGATAAGCTGCGCTCTGAGCTGCTGCGTAAGCCTGATCTGACATTCGATGAGGCGCTGCATGCCTCTCGTTTTAGCTGAGGCTGTCTCCACCGCTGTACCTGACCCTGTGGTCCACACAGCCAGTCTCGCTGGTCCCCAGTACAATGCTTCCCCGGGACGACAGAGGGTAAGACCAGGGCTTCAGACCGCCTCAACGATGTCCAAATTATAACTTTGTCTCACACCGTTTTTAACGTGTGCCCGGCGTTGGGAAAACCCTGTAATTTCTGCAACAAGCCCAACCACATTCTCGCAGCATGTCGTTCCCGTGGGGAACCCTGTACAGCCACAGCAGAAACCATCTCGCTTACCCTGACACGTGATGATACAGCGTCTGGTTCCCATCTCCAGCACGATGATCTTCCCCGTCTACCCTCCCAGACTCTTCTCAGAGGCGAGCCGAGTAATGTTTCCTTGTGAAGTGCAGCTGCTCTGATAACGGACCCGACCATCCGATGTCACGGTGAATGGCATGCCTTCACTGCTAAGGTGGATACGTGGGGGCTGGGGCTGCTAATGTTATGTCAACAAGCCTGTTCAGGAAGATAAAGAACTAATGTGCCCGTTTCCACAGACAGTGCTGTTTTGCGTGCCTATGGGGGTGGCGTACGTTGTTCCTGTGGGGAGGGCCACTCTCCATTGCAAGGTGCTGAAGACCACTCGGCCCCTCTCTTTCTTCCTGCTAGACGGTAAATGTGACCCCCTGCTCGGCGTGGAGGCCTGCCAGGACCTCGGATTGGTGAGATTCCACAGTGATGTCCACCTGGTAGAGGCACCCCTAAACCCGCTGGCCGAATTCCCGGACCGGTTTGACTCAAAGCTGGGGAAAGTTGCCCTGCAGGCTACAGGATTGTCCTCAATTCCCGACATCACGCCAGTCGTTCCGTCCCCCGCACCGTGTGTCCTTTGCCATGAGGGGCAAGGTCGAGTCTGCTTTTCGCGAGATGGTGGCCACGGGCATCCTGAGGCCAGTAACGGACTCCACCCGTGGGTTTCTACTATGGTTGGCGCTGCGTAGAAGGACAAGAGCAAATTACGGATCTGCGCGTCAACCCTAAGGACTTGAACTTGGCCATCAGGCACGCCCGCACTATCCCTTGCAGACAGTGGAGGATGTTGCTGCACAGGTCGGCCCTGCCACCGTGTTCTCGGTTCTTGATGCCAAGAGTTCGGTCTGGCAGATACTTCTAGACGAGCAATCCTCGCACCTGACGACCTTCAGCGCGCCCTTCGGCAGGTATCGCTTCCTCCGCATGCCGTTTGGGATCAACTCTGCCAGCGAGGTGTTCCAAAGGACCATGGAACAACTGTTTGCTGGACTTCCGTGTGCCATCATTGTCGACATCATCCTGGTTTACGGGAAGAATGTCACTGAGCACGACCACCACCTTCGCCAGGTGCTGCAGCGTGCCCGGGAGGTCAACCTGAAGCTCAACCCGAAGAAGTGCCGAGTTCTGCGCTTTTGCCGAACGATGGATCTTTCGTCATTACACCCAGCAGCCCGGAAGACCCGCAGAGCAATGGACTGGCCGAGCGCGCGGTCCGCAGTGCTAACCGATTGTTGGAACGTTGCCGCCTATCCCGCTCCGACATCTACCTGGCCCTGCTGAACCTCCGCAACATCTCCCGCGACCATGCCCTGGGCTCCCCGGCTCAGCGACTCATGTCCCGAGTCACGAGGCCCACGGTCCCGGTGTCTCAGCAGTCCCTGTCCCTCTCCGTCTTTAAACCTGCCTTGGTCCGGAAACGCATTGCCAAAAAACACAGTATCCAGACCTGTTCCCATGACAGGTCCTGCCGTGTCCTCCGCCATCTTCTCCCCGGCCAGGTCATCTGTATGAGGTTCTCTTCTGGCCGTTCCAAGCTGACCGTGGTCATTGGTTCTGCCGGTTCCCCTCGTTCGTACCTTGTCAACCACGACGGAAGGGTGTACCGCCGGTCCTGCCACCATCTCCGGCTCTGGTGAACGAGCCCTCTCCCTGCCCCGGCGGCTCTGTATGCCCCCCCCCCCCCCCACCCCCCCCCGCTGCACTGTCGCGATTATTGCCCTGTGCTTTGCCCGTTCCTCTGGGGGCCGACCTTCCCTCGTCCTCCTCCTGTCCGCCTCCCGGCTGCGGTCCGCTTTCTACGGCTTCCCCGCCCTTCTCTTCGCCATCCCCCCCCTGATGCCTTCGTCACCAAGGGGTTCTCCTGTCCATATTCCGTAGCCCCCACCATGCCCCGCATCACCCCGCCCCCTTGTTCCCGTCGGGGAAGGAGGTGATGGCGAGGTGCGGACCCGGTCTGGTCGCCTGGTCAGGCCGCCGGTCCGTTACGGCAATTACGTGTGATCCTGTTTTCCTGTGCTTTTAACCTGTTTGCATTCACCCTAGCGCATGAGACGTGGTCGCCCTGTCACTCACTGTTTGTTTTGGTAGAGGAAGGATGTAGATGATATGTGTATACACCTTTAATTGATAGTAACGATGTCCATGCTAACCACTCCCCCACCAGTTAGTATAATTGTAACCCACACGCCCCTAGCTCTCTCTCTAGTGATCGTGACAGACCACGTACAGCCAGGGCTATGTATAATGTATGCTTAATAAAGTAGTGAAGACTTTAAGGTGTCTGTGTACCTTCTCTACACCCCCCTGGTACTGGGACATTAGTGCCCCTAACAAAGATGACCGCCCTCCCCTGGGATACCAGGACATTAGTGCCCCTAACAAAGATGGCCACCCTCCGCTGGGGTACCGGGACATTAGTGCCCCCAACAAAGATGGCCGCCCTCCCCTGGGGTACCAGGACATTAGGTGCCCCTAACAAAGATGGCCGCCCTCCCCTGGGGTACCCGGGACATTAGTGCCCCTAACAAAGATGGCCGCCCTCCCTCCCCCTGGTAGGGACATTAGTTGCCCTAACAAAGATGGCCACCCTCCCTGGGGTACCGGGACAATTAGTCGCCCCCTAACAAAGATGGCCACACTCCCCTGGGCCTCCGTGGCTGACAAGAGAAGTTAGGGATAGAATAAAACTAAAGAAAAAGATGTATAACACAGCAAAGAGTAGCCGGAAGCAGAGGATTGGGAAACTTTCATAGGACAACAGAAGGAAACAAAATGGGGCAATACGGGCTGAACAGATGAAGTATGATGGGAAGCTGGCAGGAATATAGAGAAGGACAGTAAAAGCTTCTTTAGGATATGTTAAGAGAAAAAGAGTAGCAAAGTCAAATGTGGGTCCCTTGAAGGCAGACATGGGTGTGAAATATTATGGGCAACAAGGAAATGGCAGAAGTGTTGAATAGGTACTTCGATCTGTCTTCACTAAGGAGGACACAAACAATCTCCCAGATGTACTGGAGGACAGAAGATCGAAGGGGGTAGAGGAACTGAAATAAATTTCATTAGGCGAAAAAATAGTATTGGGTAGGCTAATGGGAGTGTGGCGTCGCTGAAGTGGATGATAAATCCCTGGGCCTGATGGTCTGCATCCCAGGTCCTCGGGGGAGGTGGTTCTAGAAATAGTGGACGCAATGGTGATAATTTTCCAATGTTCCAATAGATTCAGGATCAGTTCCTGTGGATTGGAGGATAGCTAATGTAATCCCACTTTTCAAGAAAGAAGACGAGAGAGAAAACGGGAATTACAGACCAGTTAGCCTGACTTTGGTGGTGGAAAGATGCTAGAAGGCAATTAATAAAGAGGTTAATAATGGAGCATTTGGATAACAGTAAATGGATTAGTCCAAGTCAACATGGATTTATGAAAGGAAAATCACGCTTGACTAATCTTCTGGAATTTTTTGAGGAGTGACAAGTAAAATGTACGAAGGGGTGCCAGTGGATGTAGTGTATCTAGACTTTCAGAAAGCCTTTGATAAGGTCCCGCACGGGAGACTGGTGACTAAAATTAGAGCACATGGTATTGGGGGTAGGGTGTTGATACATGGATAGAAAATTGGTGGGGGGGGGGGGGTGGCAGCAAAGAGAAGCAGTGAACGGGTCATTTTCAGAATGGCAGGCAGTGGCGAGTGGAGTGCCACAAGGCTCGGTGTTGGGGAACTCAGTGATTTGGAAGAGGGAATGAGGAGCAACACTAGCAAGTTTGCGGATGACACAAAGCTAGGTGGCAGTGTGAACTGTGAAGAGGATGTTAGGAGATTGCAAGGGGACCTGGACAGGTTGAGTGAGTGGGCAGATGCGTGGCAGATGTAGTATAATATAGATAAATGTGGGGTTATCCACTTTGGCGGCAAAAACAAGGGGGCAGATTATTATCTCAATGGGGTTAGGTTAGTTAAGGGGGAGGTACAGTGAGACCTGGGTGTCCTTGTACACCAATCACTGAAAGTTGGCGTGCAGGTACAGCAGGCAGTGAAGAAAGCTAATGGAATGTTGGCCTTCATAACAAGTGGCTTTCAGTACAGGAGTAAAGAGGTTCTTCTGCAGTTGTATAGGGCTCTGGTGAGACCACATCTGGAGTATTGTGTACAGTTTTGGTCTCCTAATTTGAGGAAGGACATCCTTGTGATAGAGGCAGTGCAGCGTAGGTTCACGAGATTGATCCCTGGGATGGTGGGACTGTCATATGAGGAAAGATTGAAAAGACTAGGCTTGTAATCGCTGGAGATTGGGAGGATGAGGGGGGATCTTATAGAAACATATAAAATTATGAAGGGACTGCAGGATTTTACCCCCCGATGTTGGGCGAGTCCAGAACCAGCGGCCACAGTCTTAGAATAAAGGGGAGGTCATTTAAGGCTGAGGTGAGAAAAAACTTTTTCACTCAGAGAGTTGCGAGTTTGTGGAATTCCCTGCCACAGAGGGCAGTGGTGGCCAAATCATTGGATGGATTTAAGAAAGAGTTAGATAGAGCTCTAGTGGCTCGTGGAATCAAGGGATATGGGGAGAATGGCAGACACGGGTTAATGTTTGGGGACGATTGGCCACGATCACAATGGTGGTGCTGACTCGAAGGGCCAAATGGCCTCCTCCTGCACCTATTTTCTATGTCTCTATATAACGACAACGGATGTGTTTTTGTCCGGGACAATGACTGTGGAGAGTGAAGCAGGTCGGTGATCCCGAATGGATCGACTGGGCTAATATTCGATTGGGCTAATATTGACTGGAATTTAGAAGGATGCGAGACGATCTGATGCAAACATATAACACTTTTAGCGGATTGGACAGACTGGATGCAGGAAAAATGTTCCCGATGTTGGGGAAATTCAGAACCAGGGGTCACAGTTTAAGAATAAGCGCGTGCGCGCGCAGGGGTAGGTCATGTAGGACTGAGATGAGGGAGAACTTTTTCACCTGCAGTGTTGTGAATCTGTGGCATTCTCTGACACAGAAGGCACTAGAGGTTAATTCACTGGGTATATTCAAGAGAGAGTTGGATATAGCTCTCAGGGTTAATCGAATCAAGGGATATGGGGAGAAAGCAGCAACAGGGTACTGATTTTGGATGATCATCCATGATCATATTAAATGGCGGTGCTCGCTCGACGGGCTGAATGGCCTACTCCACCCATTTTCTATGTTTCTACGTTTCTATGGTGACGTTTTGAAGAATGAATACATTTATCTGGGATGGAACAAGATTTTCATGAACTGGGCCAATGGGCGGATTAAAGGCTGATTTAGTTAACTCGGATAAAAGTGATGCAAATTGGAAAAACAGGCCAGGGCAGATTATACACATTAAAAAGTTACGCCCTGTGTTATTTTTAGCAAACTGGAGGGACATTGGAATGCAGTCACACACGTCCATGAAAATAACACCAGGAATGGGCAGGATGGTGACGAATGCAGTTTGGCATATTTGTTGGTTCCATGAGGGTATGAAATACTGGATTTGATACAACTGTTCAAGACACTAGTAAGATGCACACCTCCAGATTCAGGGACAGTTTCTTCCCAGCTTTTATCAGGCAACTGAATTCTCCTACCACAACCAGAGAGCGGTTCTGAACTACTATCGAAATTGTTGGTGCCCTTGGGACTATTCTGGCTTTACCTTGCAATAAATGTTCTTAACTTACCATGTATCTATACACTGGAAATGGCTTGATTTTCTGCTGACTGTATAGCCCGCAACAAGAGCTTTTCACTGTAGCTCGGTACACGTGACAATAAGCTAAACTGAACAACTGAACTAACTGCATTGATAATACCTTCCCCCTCACCTCCATCCAGGGATCACAGCCGCCCTTCCAAATGAGACAGAGGTTCACGTACACCTCATCTACTGCATCCTGTATTCCAGGTGACGCCTGGTGCACACTCGTGTGAAAGTCCAGAGTCGCCGACCATTTGAAGTCAAATCAAGTCAAGTTTTATTCGTCACTTGCACATAAAGTGTAAGCTTCATTTGGCTGAAGACTTGCACTCGGTCCGCCAAGGGCTGCCGGATGCCACGCAGTTAAACCACTCTTCCCATTCCCACGTTGACCTTACTGTCCTGGGCCTTCTCCGTTGCTAGAGTGAGGCCACACACAAACTGGAGGAACAGTGTCTCATATTCCCAACAACATCAATAACAGTATTATTTTTATGTGCAGCAGGACTGACAGGGTCAGCGCAAATTTTGACCAGAGACTCGGAATGCTAACATGTCCTCTCTCCGCAGATCCTGCCTGATCAACTGGGGACCCATCCCAAGCCCACTTGACTATCCTAGCTTTGTCCAGCACAGAGGTCTGGGCTAAGTCAGAGATTTTCAACGTACTTTGTTGTTAGTTAGATATGCTGATTACAAGTTTGGAAGATTACGGATGGAGTGGGGGATGGAATGGCAACATTCCTTGAGAAAGCGAAGGGAAGAGTCGGGGCTCAAGCAGAGGAAAGAGGGAGCTGGTTGGAAACTGGCAGTGAGGGAGATGAAGCGTTAAAGCGGTGAACGAGAGCAGGAAGCAGCACCGATACAGACATGAAGTACCTGAGAGAGAGGTGAGGGAGGGGAGTGCGACTGAAACAAGGAATGATCTACGTATCCTACAAAGAGACCGACAGAGCCTGAGCACAGCGAGCTCCCACCTGGAACCGGGAATTCGGTTTGAGCCCATTCATCCAAAGATCCGTTCCGAAGCAAACGAATCTGTTGTGTGGAGAACAAATGCTGCAAACACGCTATAAATTATCTGAGTCGTCGGAGTTTAGTACCCGGGGGAGCCCGGAGCTCAGGACCCGCCGCCCGCGGCTGCTGCTGAACCCGCGGGAAGGGAGATTGTTTCAATCTTTATATTTTCACAAAAGTCATTTCTGTTCCGTTGCCGGACGCGGTTAACGCGTTAAAATGAACGGATCGACAGACAGCTCTGATTTCAGTTGCTGTTTATTTCACTCTTCCCACATTTACATTCTCGCTGGTTTTATTTCCGCGCTCACTGGGGTTTCACGATGTGGAATTTGGGGATTGAATGGGAGCCGTTCAGCGCCGACCTGTGGTCCACCGGGTTTCTGGCCCACAGCCCCTGAGCCCCGCTCCTGACGCCGGTCCCGGGACCCGACCCTTTTACACACCCGGAGCGGAACCGGAGCAGATTCTCAGCCAATGCTCTGCATCCCGAGTTCCGAAGAAAGGATAAAGTGGCTCCGTGAATTTATTCCCAGTGAAGGTGTGGAGATGGGACTTGGTGTCCGCGTCGTAAAATGAAACTGTCCCGGATTCGCAACTGAGATAAACTCCCACCCTCCCGGGGATGGGACGGGCGGGGAGAGGCAACGGAGGGGACGTAACTGCATGAAACACTTGACCAAACCCTCTGATCCTCCAGACTCCAGTCTCCGGGTTCAGTGTGACCTGTCCCTTCCTCTCAACAGACCCTGCGGCGACTCCCAGACTCCAGTACTGACTCCCCGCCACCTCCACCTCCCAGTAATGTCTCCCCGATGTGAATCCCTCCGATCCCAGCACACACAGACTGACTGTAAATCTCTTCACGGTGTCAGGGAGATTGTTCTGTGTCCCGGTCCATCTCACCCTCTTTCGATCCTCAAACACCTCGAGCTCCGGACCCGCTGTTTCCACATCCAAGGTGACGGAGGCTGGGGGGAGAATCAGAGAATCAGAGAGTCCCCGGGGGTCGGGAAGAGACTCGGGCAGCGCGGCCCCCGGACCGGGGGAGAAGCCGCTCGGCCTCAGGCGGGAAGGGACGAGTTAACCAGAGAGTTAACCAGCGGTGGAAAAGGACGGCGTAAAGTGCAGAGGGGTGGAGGTGGGAAGTTATGGCTAGAGGGTGGGATTCCAATTCCACTCAACGCAAGTGAGAGGTGGATACCAGGGAGGGGATTGTTACGATAAGCCAATTGTTGGAATAATATCAGGGATGAAAAGACAAAAGTTGTGTGATATGGATACCAAGTGACAATCGTGAAGCCAGAGGTTGGGTTATCCGTGGGGGTTGTGGTGGAGGGGAGAAATGTATACGAGCCCAGTTGAGGCACAGGGAAAAGATGGTTGCAGGAGTGGCAAGAGGCTACAGGAGGAGGGGGTTAGGGAGGGAGGGAGAAGATGCGCGCGCGCGTGTGGGTGAGTGTGTGTGTGTGAGTGTGTGTCTGTCTCTGTGTGTGTGTGTGTGTGTGTGTGTGTGTGTGTGTGTGTTGGGTGAGGGGTAGGTTTGTTGACAAAAGTCAGATAATTCTATATTCATACCTTCCGTTTGTATGCTACTGCGCTTAATGGCATCAGATATTTCTGTTAACATTGTGTTAAACACAAAGGGGTGATAGAACGAGTCAAAGGCCGGGGCAGCATCTGTCACTGACAACGATTCTGTATCAACACTCACACTGCAAATAGTAAACACATGGTTATAAATTGAGCATGTAATTGTTATTACATTACACATTCACACAGAATTTTAGTCAAGAGCATGTCCTACCTGCTCTCCCGACCAGCTTCATCCTGAAATAAATAAAACACAAATCTGAATTTATTGGGATACAAGAAATGCAAAATGCCGGCTTGTATGTATATAAAACACAAAGTGCTGGAACACGGCGTAGCAGGCGCATTTCATGAGCCTGTGGATTGGTGATGCTTCGTTCAGCCCCCTCCTGTACATCGTCGAGACCAAGCGAAGACTAAAAAAGCGACCCCGATCTGCTGAACATCCCGGTTGCTAAACATTTCAACTCCACTTCTCATTTCCATATTGTTCTTCCAGTCCTGGGCCTCCTCCATTGACCGAGTGAAGTCACACGCAAAATGGAACCTCGGCACCAGATATTCCGCTTGGGAAGTTTATAAAACTGCAGAATGAACATTGAAATCTCCAATTCTAGGTGACACCATATCTCTCCCCTTTACCCCATTTCCTCCATGTGCCCAGCCAAATGAACTTTCACAGGTTAAGAGTAACAGATACTTCGGATCTGTCTTCACTAAGGAAGACACAAACAATCTCCCAGATGTACTGGAGTTCAGAGGATCTAAGGGAGTAGAGGAACTTAAATAAATGTTCATTAGGCGAGAAATAGTATTGGGTAGGTTAATGGGACAGAAGGATGATAAATCCCCTGGGCCTGACGGTCTGCATCCCAGGGTCCTCAGGGAGGTGGCTCTAGAAATAGTGGACACATTGGTGATCATTTTTCAATGTTCGATCAATTCAGGATCAGTTCCTGTGGATTGGAGGATAGCTAACGTTATCCCACTTTTCAAGAAAGGAGCGAGAGAGAAAACAGGGAATTATAAAGCAGTTAGCCTGATTTCGGTGGTGGGAAAGATGCTGGAGTCAATTATTAAAGAGGTAATAATGGGGCATTTGGATAGCAGTAAAAGGGTTAGTCCAAGTCAACATGGGTTTATGAAAAGGAAATCATGCTTGAATAATCTTCTGGAATTAGTTGAGGATGTGACAAGTAAAATGGATGAAGCGGTGCCAGTGAAAGTCGTGTATCTAGACTTTCAGAAAACCTTTGATAAGGTCCCGCACGGGAGATTGGTGACTAAAATTAGAGCACATGGAATTGGGTGTAGGGTGTTGACATGGATAGATAATTGGTTGGCAGACACGAAGCAAAGAGTAGGAGTGAACTGGTCCTTTTCAGAATGGCAGGCAGTGGCGAGTGGAGTGCCGCAAGGCTCGGTGTTGGGGCCGCAACTGTTTACCATATATATTAATGATTTGGAAGAGGGAATTAGGGCAACACTAGCATGTTTGCAGATGACACAAAGCTGGGTGGCAGTGTGAACAGTGAAGATGATGTTAGGAGGTTGCTGGGTGACCTGGACAGGTTGAGTGAGTGGGCAGATGCGTGACAAATGCAGTACAATATAGATAAATGTGAGGTTATCCACGTTGGCGGCAAAATCAAGGGGCAGATTATTATCTCAACGGAGTTAGGTTAGGCAAGGGGGAGGTGCAGCGAGACCTGGGCTTGATTGTACACCAGTCACTGAAAGTTGGCGTGCAGGTACAGCAGGCATTGAAGAAAGCTAATGGCATGTTGGCCTTCATAACAAGAGGATTTCCATATAGGAGTAAAGAAGATCTGTGGTTGTATAGGGGTCTGGTGAGACCACATTTGAAGTATTGTGTCCATTTTGAGGAAAGATTGAAAAGACTAGGCTTGTATTCCCTGGAATTTAGAAGGATGAGGGGGGATCTTATAGAAACACATAAAGTTATAAAAAGGACTGAGCAAGCTAGATGTAGGAAAAATGATCCCAATGTTGGGCGAGTCCAGAACCAGGGGTCACAGCCAGAGAGTTGTGAATTTGTGGAATTACCTGCCACAGAGGGCAGTGGAGGCCAAGTCACTGGATGGGTTTAAGAGAGAGTTAGATAGAGCTCTAGTGGAATCTAGTGGAATCAAGGGATATGGGGAGAAGGTGAGCACGGGTTATTGATTGGGGACGATCAGCCATGATCACAATGAATGGCGGTGCTGGCTCGAAGGGCCTCCTCCTGCACCTATTTTCTATGTGTATGTGTTCCTTATCCATCCCCCCAGATCCCTTACTCCTCCAATCATCCATCTGGCTTAACATATCACTCCCCTTTTCTTATCTGTCTCTCTTTTTTGTGCTATTCATCTCTGGTCAATGTCCTCCAGCTGCCAGGCAAACCTCCCTCGCCTGTATCCATTATCATTCATGAGGCGTTGTCGAACTCTATCACTTTTCTAGCTCCCCACCTCTCCCAACAACAATCTGAAGAAGGGTCCCGATCCGAAACGTCACCCATCGATCACACACATATGTTGCCTAATCCGCTGAGTTGCTCCAGCACTTGATTTTTTCCTGAATTTATTGGGACTGATGGTTCACATCACAACAGAATCAATTCCATAGAACTTAAGGACCAGCTGAAAATTCCCATTTCCCAACTCTGACCCCTGCTGACATGGATTGAGGGTATTACACGAACGAATAAAGAACCGAGGGAGAATGTACAAGGGGTGCTAGTGAACAAACTGCCATTGATCTGAGGATCAAACTTTCCGGAAAGACTGCACACTTCATGAGTTTTATATGGCTAAGACGTCCAGGAAAATTAAAGAAACGTAATATTATCTATGGCATGTAATTAGATGGTAAGCCTCTAATGTGTGAAGAGCAGTGCTCAAATATGATTCAGTTTAGTTTGGTTTAGCCTAGTTTAGCTTAGATTAATTTAGTTTCGATAGATTATTGCATAGTGTGGGTGTCAGGGGCTATGGGGAGAGGGGAGGGGAATGTGGTTAGGACAGGTAGATCAGCTACGATTGAATGGCAGAGTAGACTTGGGCTAATTCTGCTCCTATCACTTCTGTACTTACGAACTTATTGTGGTCACGTGTACTGAGGTACGGAAAAACGTTTTTGTTTGTGTGCTATCCCGCCGAAGAAAAGATTATACATGAATAAAAACAAGCCATCCACGATGTAGAGATAAATGATAAAAGGTACAACATTTAGTGTAAGATTTAACATTGAAATATCAGATATTGATAAGAATGTGTATTGGAGAAAAACTGACAGCAGTGGATGGACCGAATGACCATGATGTAGAGAGGGGCGGAATTCTATGTTGATCACAGATGCACAAAAAGCTGTGTTATTTCAGAACAACGTCCCAACGTTTTGCTACTCTGCGCTTTCTTTAAACGAACCTGTAATGTAGCGCCTCACCTTGAGAAATAGCACGCTGTCTTTTTGATCCATTCTTTCCTGTAACTCTACGAGCTCCCGCTGAACATCATTTAACTTGTTTTGAATCTCCGTCAGATTTATCTTCATTTGATTTACAAACTTCTCATTTTCTTCTCGGAGATCTCTGAGTAAGCGATGTTCTTTCTCGAAGAGGATCTGGTGCAATTTAGCAAACCAGGCTTTGAAGTGAGACTGAAGGTTGTGTGACTCCTCCTGTCAAATGAAAGATGAAGATTAATATATCACGTTGTGGGATTGTCTTGCCTCGAGACATGGAAGGCGACCATTTCACTCAGCGAGCGCAGAAATATGCCTTCGGTCAACCATGTCCAGGCTGGTCTTTGTACATATCTGTCAGTCCATTTTACCTGCATTTCACTTTGCTCGTTTTCGCCTTTGTAATGAAAAGCTTGCCGAGGTGATTTCCTATTTACTCTGAGAGGAATATGATGATCCTATCAGTCCCATTCTCTCAATTAAATGCCCTGCTGTCAATGGCCTTCTCGTGCCCATTAGTTCCCGCTCATTTGCCCACCACGAACTTTCACCAGGGAAATTTACATTCGCCGATTGACCATCTAAACGGCGTGACTTTGGGATATGGTAAGGAATCTGACGGGGTCACAGGGAGAATGCGCGAACTGCACATTGAGAACCCGATATCAGGATCGAGCCAGGTCACCAAAACCAGGAAACAGAAGCACTACTTAGTTTCACAGAATTATACACCGCAGAAGCAGGCCATTTAGCCCAGCGTGCCAGTGCCGACCAGCGTGCTGCATCTAAACAGTTCCAACTGGCCCAGAGCTCCCCTAACCTTGCCCAAACAGGTACCTGTCCGAATGTCTTTTAATTATTGCTCTGGTATCGAACTCAACTATTTCCTCTGGCAGCTCCTTCCATATACCCACTACAATATGCGTGACAATGTTGTCCTCAGGTTCGTATTAACTCTTTCCCCTTCACTTTTAACCTGCCCGGGGTGTCAGTTGGATAGAACACTAGGGGCTAGTGGAGTCAAGGGATATGGGCAGAAGGCAGGCACGGGTTGTTGATCGCGGACGATCAGCCATGACCACAATGAATGGCGGAGCTAGCTCGAAGGGCCGAATGGCCTCCTCCTGCACCTATTTTCTATGTAACTGGCTTTATAAGGGTAATAGATTCTGTGCCTTGGCCATAACTATTTCCCTCGTGACCACAATACCGTAACATCTCTGCAATCTCCCTGCGTCCCAAGAAGTAAAGTTATTTCCTGCCCAATCTCGCTCTGTAGCTCAGATTCTCGACTCTGTGCTATAGAGGACTGGCCTATTGTTATTCGCGTCACAAGTAATGAGATGAGGTAATCGAAACTGGAAAGCCTCACCCGAATTCCAGATATCTTTAGTTTCTGTTGTTGCTCCATTTGCTCGATCTCTGATTCCTTGTCTGTGAGAGATTCGAAGGAAGATTTCACCTGATTCTGGGATTTGGGTTTAGATCAGAGAATAAAATGTCAGACAATAAACAAGGAATTATACGGTGAAGTGGTCGAAATCGGGTTGCTTTTACCTTATAGATTTCTACAGCTTCTTCTACCAGCGTGAAGCTGTGGGACTTGTGTTCCTGCGCAGCTGCACAAATCACACAAATCACTTTCTTGTCAGTTTCACAAAACAGCTTCAGTTCTTCCTGATGTTCCTCGCAGTGAAGTTTACGTTCCTCTTCCCGATATAGGCTCTGATTTCGAGCTTTGTCAGCCAGTCTCGCCAAGGCCCAGCTAACCCTGAGAGTGCGCTCTTCAAACTCCGCTCTACATTCCGGGCAGGTGTTTCTCTCCTCCCTGTCCCAAAACCGTGTGACACAGGAGCGGCAGAAGTTGTGCCCGCACTCCAGTATTACCGGATCTGTGAAGAAATCCAGGCAGATGGGACAAACTGCCTCCTCGGTTAAACTATCGACCAGGTGTTTCGCAGCCATTTTAACACCCTGATTTCTGGTTCTGAGGTTCCAGGTTTAAAATCCCTTCACAGTCGGGCTGCTGCTGAATCCACGCTGTACTGCGACTGTCCAATGGGAACGCTGCCGCCTCGGGCAATGAATGCTATTTGGCTGCAAGTGTTCAGCGTGAAGGTGCCCTGGCCATTTCCAACTAATCTGATACGAGGGAGGTTTTGATTGAGAAGGGATGCTGGAAAAATCGAAAGTAGACAAAATGCAGGGAAAACTCAGCGGCTGAGGCAGCATCTATAGAGAGAAGGAATAGGCGACGTTTCGGGTCGCGACCCTTCTTCAGACTGATGTGTATGTGTGTGTGTGTGTGGGGGGGGGGGGGGGGGGGTTTGGGGGTGAGAAAAGGAAATAAAGTAGGAGGAGACTGTGGGAAAACTGGGAAGAGGAGGGGAATTTACAATTTAATAACAAACTCTGGCACTGGCCACTTAAATCAGCTGCCCTGGACAATTTATGACTGTTTTTACTTGTATTTTAATGTTGCTGTTTTTTTTTTACCTGCACTTTTAACTATTGTATTGTTTTTATCAGAGACTGGATTGTTTTTTATTGTTTTTATTTATGTATGAAATGTTGAAGCTTTATGTGCGATGCTCTGGTATTTCCTGGGCAAAGTCTTCTCTTTTTGCACTGGACAACTGTTGCTTTGCAAGATGACAATAAAGGTTGATTGATTGATTGATTGATTGAAGGAGGGAGAAAGCAAGGCCTATCTAAAATTAGAGAAGTCAATATTCATACCGCTGGAGGGGTCAGTTAGATAACAAGCAGGCCTGAGTATGAACGAAAGCGGAGAGAAGTGCCTGGGTTGGACCAATCCAACACAGAAAGTTGAAAAAAGACGACTTGGGTGGATTACAGTATTAGAAGCAACAAAATATCAAATTTAGATCTCCAGGCAGCTTGTGGCCTCCCTGGTTCTTTTCTCTGGTCGTTCCGGATTACTTTTCTATCGCCGCCGCAGAAAGTTGGAATAGTGGAGGGCCCCTCAATGCAGGTGGAAGAAATAAACGTCTGGTATAATTAAAACAATAAAGAAGCCTTTGTGGAGGGTAGGTTTCAAGGGCCGAGACCCGGCATCAGAACGAAATGATGCAGGATGCCTGATTCCAGCACCTACAGACTTTCATGTCTCCGTGAATTTCGGACTTCAACAACATCAATAACAGGAAATGTTTTAATGTGCATCAGGACTGATTGGGACAGGGCAAATTCCGACCAGAGACTCGGAATGCTAACTCAGGCTGACTCTCCGCAGATCCTGCCTAATCAACTGCTGACCCATCGCAAGCTCACTTGACTACTGTAGCTTTCTCCACCCACTGGACTATCTCAGCTGTGTCCGGCAAAAGGGTCTGAGTCCGAGATTTTGCAACTGACTTCGTTGGGAGTTGGGAATTTTGATTACAAGTCAGGACGATTACGGACATGGGGGTTGGAATGAAAACATTCCTTGAGTGAGGAGCGATAATTATTTGCTTACATAGGAGTCAGGAAGAGAAGTTGTGTAGTCCGGGTTTAGGAAGGGAACGGCAAGAGGAGTGATATAGATGAAGGCTCAGGTTAAGGCAAGAAACAATTGCATTACTCCGTCTCGGTACGCATGACAATTAAAAACTCTCTCTCTTGGGCTGAGGGCGGCGATTAAAGTTTCACCTGATGGATTACGCAAAAGAAGGGAAGATACACAGGCACATAATCAGGGTGGAAAATGTAAAAGGGATTGAATCACTGAAAATAAAACCACTCACGATATTATATATTAATAGATTAATGCAATAAATGAATGTAATATCCTCTGGTTGAATTTGGACAAATCGCACGACCGGTCACATTCACAAGAACAGAATACAAATATTTTATTTTCGAATTATGTGCCTGGTGCTTCTAATACTGTAATTGAAATAAAAACCAAATCACTTTGGATAGTATAGCTTGCTTTTAAATTCTGTTTGTGAATGTTTCTATCTGAAAATTAATTCCTGGATTTCTGTTGCCATTCCTGGCTGCACTTTAAATCGATTTACCCCAGTAAAGCACTTTGGGGTCTCCTAAAATAAATGCAAGGACATTGTGTAAATGTAAACAGAGACAGCGAGGGGAAGAGCCGGGGCTCGAACAGAGGAAAGTGGGAGCTGGTTGGAAACACCTAATTTGAGGAAGGCCATCCTTGTGATTGAGGCAGTGCAGCGTAGATTCATGAGATTGATCCCTGGGATGGCGGGACTGTCATATGAGGAAAGATTGAAAAGACTAGGCTTGTATTCTTTTAAGTTTAGAAGGATGAGAGGGAATCTCATAGAAACATATAAAATTATAAAAGGACTGGACAAGCTAGATGCAGGAAAAATGTTCCCAATGTTGGGTGAGTCCAGAACCAGGGGCCACAGCCTTATAATAAAGGGGAGGCCATTTAAGACTGAGGTGAGAAAAAACCTTTTTACCCAGAGAGTTGTGAATTTATGAAATTCCCTGCCACAGAGGGCAGTGGAGGCCAAATCACTGGACGGATTTAAGAGAGAGTTAGAGAGAGCTCTAGGGGCTAGTGGAGTCAAGGGATATGGGGGGGAGGCAGGCACGGGTTATTGATAGCGGACGATCAGCCATGATCACAATGAATGGCGGTGCTGACTCGAAGGGCCGAATGGCCTCCTCCTGCACCTGTTTTCTATGTTTCTATGAAACTGCACCGATACAGACATGATGTACCTGAGAGAGATGTGAGGGAGGGGTTTGACGGCGACTGAAACAAGGAATGATCTACATATCCTACAGAGAGATAGGCAGGGCCTGAGCACAACGGGCTCCCACCTGCAACCGAGAATTCGGGTTGAACCAATTCTTCCAAAGGTCCGTTCAGATGAAAACGACTTAGTGTAGAGAGTAAATGCTGCAAACACGCTTTAGGACTTGGAGCTCAGGACCCACCGCCCGCGGCTGCTGCTGAACCCGCGGGAACGGCGATTGTTTCAATCTTTATATTTTCACAAAAGCATTTCTGTTCTGTTGCGGTAAATGCATTGAAATAAACGGATCGACAGCTCAGATTTCAGTTGCTGTTTATTTCGCTCTTCCCACATTTACATTCCCCCTGGTTTTATTTCCGCGCTCACTGGGGTTTCACGACGCGGAATTTGGGGATTAACTGGGAGCCGTTCAGCGCCGACCTGTTGTCCACCGGGTTTCTGCCCCACAGCCCCTGAGCCCCGCTCCTGACGCCGGTCCCGGGACCCGACCCTTTTACACACCCGGAGCGGAACCGGAGCAGATTCTCAGCCAGTGGTTTCTCTGCCAAGTCTCGAAGTATGGATAAAGTTTCTCCGTGAATTTATTCCCAGCGAAGGTGTAGAGATGGGACTTGGTGTCCGCGTCGTAAAATGTCCCGGACTCGTAACTAAGATAAACCTCCACCCTCCCGGGGATGGGATGGACGGGGAGAGGGGAAGGAGGGGAGGTGAGTGCATCAAACCCGTCATCCCAGTCCCCGATGCTCCAGACTCCAGTCTCCGGGGTCAGGTCGTCCTCGACTTTCCTATCGACAGACTCTGCGGCGACTCAGACTCCAGCGCCGACATCCCACCACCTCCACCTCCCAGTAATGTCTCCCCGATGTGAATCCCTCCGATCCCAGCACACACGGGCTGCCTGTAAACCTCTTCCCGGTGTCAGCGAGACTGCTCCAGGTTCCGGTCCGTCACCCTCTTCCGATCCTCAGAGACCTCGAGCCGATGATGCGCTGTTTCCACATCCAGGGTGACGGAGACTGGGGGGAGAAGCAGAGAATCAGAGAGTCCCCGGGGGTCGGGGGGAGACTCGGGCAGCGCGGCCCCGGGACGGGGGAGAAGCCGCTCGGCCTCAGGCACAGGCGGGCGGACAACTTCCCGGGGTTTCACCCACAACAACATCAGATGGACAACAGCCATTTTCCCCACAGTTTTGCTCCAGGTTGGAGTGGAAATTCATGGGCATTGGGGAACCGGAGGAGGCAACGCCATGGGATTGGGGCGGGGATTTTAAAAGGGGGTAGACGAGTGCGTACAGTGAGGATGGACGAGAGATTGCGGTTGGCGTTTTCCAATGAGGTGTATTCAGAAGCTCAGGAACCTTCTTCGGAATTTCAGAAGTATTCCGATATCTTGCTGGCAGATGGTGGTGGTAGTGGTGGAGGGGACTTGTGTCAGAATAAAGGACCTCGACCCGAAACGTCACCCATTCGTTCTCTCCAGAGATACTGCCTGTCCCGCTGAGTTACTCCAGCATTTTGTGTCTTCGTTCGATTTAAACCAGCACCTGCAGTTCTTTCATAGAAACATAGACACATAGAAAGTAGGTGCAGGAGCAGGCCACTCGGCCCTTCGAGCCTGCACCGCCATTCAATATGATCATGGCTGATCATCCAACTCAGTATCCTGTACCTGCCTTCTCTCCCTTTAGCCACAAGGGCCACATCTTACTCCCTCTTAAATATAGCCAATGAACTTGCCTCAACTGCCTTCTGCGGCAGATAATTCCACAGATTCACCACTCTCTCTGATTTTCTCATCTAGGTCCTAAAAGTCTTCCCCCTTATCCTTAAACTGTGACCCATTGTTCTGGACTTCCCCAACATCCGGAACAATCTTCCTGCATCTAGCCTGTCCAACTCCTTAAGAATTTTGTAAGTCTATATAAGATCCCCCTTCAATCTTCCAAATTCCAGCGAGTACAACCCGAGTCTATCCAGTCTTTCTTCATATGGAAGTCCTGCCATCCCAGGAATCAGTCTGGTGAACCTTCTCTGTACTCCCTTTATGGGGTACGATTTAAACCAGCACCTGCAGTTCTTTCCTTTGCGTTTTGTTTCAAGTTGGGACACTTCAGATTGCAATTGAGAGGTGGACAGATTCAAAATGCTGGTGTAACTCAGCGGGACAGGCAGCATCTCTGGATAGAATGAATGGGTGATGTTTCGGGTCGAGACCCTTCTTCAGACCGAGGTCAGTGGAGAGGAGATGGCGCGATAAGGAATGGTAAGGTGAGAAAACGAGTCAAAGGGGATGCAGATCAAGGAAAATGTAGACTAGATCATTGTTAGCTGGGAGAAGGTAACAACAAAGCAAACAGAGATAAAATGTAGTCGGAGAACTGTGAAGTGGAGGGATGTAGAGAGAGTGAAAGGAAGTGTTACTTGAAATTAGAGAAGTCAATATTCATACCGCTGGGGTGTAAGCTGTCAAAATGAAATATGAAGTGCTTTTCCTCCTTTTTGCTTTGGGCCCCACTCTGACAATGGAGGAGGCTCATGACAGAAATATCAGGTTGTGAATGGGAGGGGTAGTTAAAGTGTTTAGCAACCGGGAGATCAGGCAGGTTAAGGCGGACTGTGTGGACGGGTTCAGCGAAATTGTCGCCGAGCTTGTGCTTGGTCTCGCTGATATACAGAAGTGCACAACTGATACAGCAGATACAGTAGAGCAGGTTGCAGGAGGTGCAAGTGAACCTCTGCCTCACCCGAAAAGACTGTAGAGGTCTTTGGACGGGTCGGGGGGGGGGGGGGGGAGTACCTGGAGAGGGGGTAGTTTGGATGGGAAGGGACAAGCGAATCGCGGAGGGAACAGTCTGCTGCAAGCGGAAAGCGGTGGAGATGGGAAGTTGTGGCTAGTGGTAGGATTCGATCTCCACCCAACGCAAGTGAGAGGCGGATACCAGCGGGAGGATTGTTTTAACAGGTCAATTGTGGATTAGTGCCAGAGATGAAAAGACAAAAGGTAGGACACAAGATAAGGGTAGAAGGGACGAAAATCGTGAAGCCAGAGGTAGGGTTATCCGTGGAGGTTGTGGTGGTGGGGAGAAATGGGTACGAGTCCAGGTGAGGTGCAGGGAAAATATGGTGAGGGTTCGGGGGGGGTGGGGGGAGGGTCGAGAAACAGCAGGAGGATAGGGTGGGGAGGGTGCCATTAATCTGAGGATCAAATTTACCGGAAAGACTGCACACTTCATGATTTAAAGGGAAATTAACGGAATTTAATATGATATTGATTAGTACGGGTGTCATGGCTATGGGAAAAAGGCTGGAGAATGGGGTTAGGACATTTAGATCAGCCACAATTTAATGGTGGAGTAGACTTGATGGGCTAATACTGCTCCTATCATTTCTGAACTTAAGAACTTATTATTGTTACGTGTACTGAGGTACGGCAAAAAGTGTTTGTTTGCATGCTATCCTGTCAAAGAAAGACTGGACATGAATAAAAACACGCCCTCCACAGGATATTGATAAAGGATAAAGGGTACAACCTTTAATGCAAGATTAAACATTGAAATATCAGATAATGATAAGAAAGTGAATTGAAGATAACATCTCAGGTGGTCTTTCAAAAGTTCCAATAGGGATTCAGTCAAGGTAATATTGAACCCTCTACCAAAGGAGTGGTGATTTCATGGGGAGGTGGATAAATATGGATAACCACGAGAGATGTGGGAACTGTGGGCACTTCTGGTGGATGTTGTGAGTAGGTGGGGAGAGGCTTACCCGGAGCAGGAAAACTGACAGCAGTGGATGGGCCGAATGACGTAGATGATGTAGAGAGGGGCGGAATTCTATGTTGATCACAAATTCTCAAAAAGCTGCATAATTTAAGAACAACGTCCCAACGTTTTGCTACTCTGCGTTTTCCTTTAAACGAACCTGTAATGTAGCGCCTCACCTTCAGAAATAGCACGCTGTCCTTTTGATCCATTCTTTCCTGTAACTCTACGAGCTCCCGCTGAACATCATTTAAATTGTTTTGAATCTCCGTCAGATTTATCTTCATTTGATTTATAATATTCTTATTTTCTTCCTGGAGATCTCTGAGTAAGCGATGTTCTTTCCCAGAGAGGACCTGGTGCAGTTTAGCAAACCAGGCTTTGAAGTGAGACATAAGGTTGTGTGACTCTTCTTGTCAAATGAAAGATGAAGATTAATATTTCACGTTGTGGAATTAAGACCTGGAAGGCTACTGGATAGACTTGGCTTGTACTCGCTAGAATTTAGAAGACTGAGGGGGGATCTTATAGAAACTTACAACATTCTTAAGGGGTTGGACAGGCTAGATGCAGGAAGATTGTTCCCGATGTTGGGGAGGTCCAGAACAAGAGGGTCATTGTCTAAGGATAAGGGGGAATTCCTTTAGGACGAGATGCTGAGGGAAAACCATTTTTCACTCACTGGAGAGTGGTGAGTCTCTGGAATTCTCTGCCACAGAAGGTAGTTGAGGCCAGTTCATTGGCTATATTTAAGAGAGAGTTAGATGTGGCCCTTGAGGCTAAAGGGATCACGGGTATAGAGAGAAGGCAGGTACAGGATATTGATGTTGAATGATCAGCCATGATCATATTGAATGGCGGTGCAGGCTCGAAGGGCCGAATGGCCTACTCCTGCACCTATTTTCTATGTTTCTATGTTTCTATTTCACTCAGCGATTTCACGGAGCATTGAAATAGGCCTTCGGTCAACCATGTCTTGGCTGGCCTTTGTACATATCTGTCGATCCACTTCACCTGCATTGCACTTTGCACTTTTTTTGCAACAGGTCATAGAGAGAATGCGTGAACTGCACAGTGAGAACCAGATAGCAGGATAGAGCCAGGTCACCAAAACCAGCAAATGGAAGCACTACTTAGTGTCACAGAATTCTACACCACGGAAGCAGGCCGATCGGCCCAGCGTGCCAGTGGGGACCGATATGCCGCATCCAAATAGTTCCACCAGGTCCAGAGCCCCACAAACCTCGCCAATCCATGTACCTGTCAAAATGTTTTTCAATTATTTCTCTGGTATCGAACTCAACTATCTCCTCAGGTAGCTCGTTCCATCTAGGGGGCTTGCGGGTAAGGTCATCGGGTCAAAGAGCGTGACGCACGGACCAGCTCAATCCATGTGGAGGACATGGCAGCTTCCGGCACATAATGATAATACACGAAACGCGTACATTCCTACCCATTAAAAACCGCCGAAAATGTCTTTTTTTGCCCAGTAAATAATTGTGGAAATCGGGGGGTAAGCAAAAGAGGACATTCTACTATTCAGATTGCAAAAGCGAGGAGAAATGATGGTAGAGAGAGGCGAGAGCTGAAGGGACAACAACAGCTAAAGTGTTTGGCGAACATTGGCCGTGCAGATGTCGAGATTGAAAAAAATGGCAATTATCGCGTTTGCTCACTGTATTTCATCAACAGGAAGGCATTATTTCTGTTTTTTCAGTATTTTACTTCAGTAGCGTTTTCCTTTTGTATGTAAAAACCCACTTGAGAACCATGGGCGATTAAAAAAATTTACAACCAAATATATCACTTCTGAAACTTTTTAGATACCACAGGAATGAAGAGAAAACACAAATAATGCCTTACTGTTGATGAAATGCAGTGAGCAAACGCGATAATTCCCAATATTTTCAACCTCGATATCTGCACGGCCAATGTTCGCCAAACACTTTCGCTGTTGTTATCCCTTCAGCTGCCGCTTCTCTCTACCGTCATTTCTCCTCACTTTTGCAATTCTGAAGTAGGATAAATGTCTCTCACGATTATTTCCATAATTATTTACAGCGCAAAAAATGACCATTCCGGCGGTTTTTAACGGGCCCGCTACACTGGAAACAACGGTGAGTGCTTGCCTGCAGTTAATCGAGTGTACTCCAGTTGGCGTAACGTAGAAACAGTACGCGTCATGGGTCGTGACCCGACTGCCGTGAAACCTCCCTATATCCACTACAGTCTGCGTGAAAATGTTGCCTTAGGTTCGTATTAAGCCTTTCCCCTCTCACCTTGAACCTGATTGGGTGTCGACTCCCTTTATAAGGGTAACAGATTCTGTGCCTTGGCTACAACTATTTCCCTTATGACCACAATACCGTACCGTCTCTGTAATCTCCCTGCATCCCAAGAAGTAAAGTTATTTCCTGCCCAATCTCTATAGCTCAGATTCTCGACTCTGTGCGGTAGAAGACTGGCCTATTGTTATTCACGTCACTGGTAATGAACGTAAACAAGATCAGGAAATTGAAACTGGAAAGCCTCACCCGAACTCCAGATATCTTTAGTTTCTGTTCCTGCTCCATTTGCTCGATCTCTGATTCCCTTTTTGTGAGAGATTCGAAGGAAGATTTCACCTGATTCTGGGATTTGGGGTTAGATCAGAGAATAAAATGTCAGATAATAAACAAGGAATTGAACGATGAAGTGATCAAATCGGGTTGCTCTTTACCTTATAGTTTGCTACAGCTTCTTAGATCACCGTGGAAGATGTGGGACTTGTGTTCCTGCGCAGAGCTGCTCAAATCACACCAAATCACTTTCGTGTCTGTTTCACAAAACAGCTTCTGTTCTTCCTGATGTTCCTCGCACTGAAGTTTACGTTCCTCTTTCCGATTCAGGCTCAGTTTTCGAGCTTTATCAGCCAGTCTCGTCAAGGCCCAACTAACCCTGAGGGTGGGCTCTTCAAACTCCGCTCTACATTCCGGACATAAGTTTATCTCCTCCCTGTCCCAGAACAGTGTGATACAGGATCGGCAGAAGTTGTGTCCACACTCCAGTGTAATCGGGTATGTGAAGAAATCCAGGCAGATGGGACAAACTGCCTCCTCGCTTAAACTCTCGACCTGCTCTTTCGAAGCCATTTTTACTCCAGCACTTCCTGGTTCAAAATCCTTTCACTGTCGGGGTGCTGCTGACTCCACGCAGTACCGCGAGTGTCTACTGCGCAAACTCCCGGCCCGGGCAATGAATGTTACTTGGCTGCAAGTGTTCAGTGTGAAGGTGTCGTGACCACCTCCAACTAATTTCACACGAGGGAGGGGTCAGTTAGACATCAAGCAGGACTGAGTGTGAACGAAAGCGGAGAGAGGAGCCTGGGGTGGACCAAGTCAACACAGAAAGTACAAAAGGGTGTACAGACGACTTACGTGGATGCTGCCAGGACTTGAGCTCCTGAGTTACAGCGAGAAGTTGGGCAGGTTCGGAATTTATTTCTTGAAGCACAGGAGGCTGAGGTGTGTTCTTAAACGGTGTGTAATGTGATGTGTGGAGGTAAGTAGGGTGAGTGCACAGTAAGGGGAATCACGGAATAGGAGATTGCTATAATGTGGGAGGGAAAGATTCAACAGGACCCCAAGGAAGCAAACCATTTTTCACACAGAGGGTAGATGATACACGCTGAGGGGAGGGAATTCACATGGTGCTACAACAAGGTTAAAAGGCACTTGAGTATTTAACAGGGGCCCCCCCCCCCCCCCCCCAAAACCAAAAAACTCAAAAATTTTTATAAAAAGATTTCGAACGAAATGGCCAAACGTGAGACGCTGGGACGTGTGTAGATGGGGCATCTTGGTCGACAGGAGCAGGTTGGGCCGAAAGACCTGCGTCCGATGTTGGACTCGATGATAAATGGTCGGGGCCCGGTGCCAGCGAGGCCTCGGGTGTAACAGGCGAGCCGTTGCACACGTTAGGGAGTGGATCCCTCCGCCCGCATCTCCGTTCACAGCCCGGGATCAGGATGGACCGAGACCATTACCCGGTCTCAGCGGGGGGTCGGCCAGAGGACCCGAGGGCCACCATCACGACGACCATGCTTCAGAAATTGGACAAATGCACCTGTGGCGACAACAGAGGGGTTCCGCTGCTGTCTATCAAAGGGCAAGTAGTTCACGGGTTCCGCTCAACAACCACCTCCCTGTCACTGAAGACCTGCCACTCTCGAAGATGTAGGACATGCAATCGCCAATTTATAGATAGGACAACTCAAAAACAATGTTCAAAGGGTAGCGGTAGATTTGCTGTCTCACAGCGCCAGAAATTCGGGTTCGATCCTAACTACGGGAGCTCATCTTTATGTTTTTTTTCTTCTCTTCTTTTCTTTCTTTTTTCTTTTCTTTTTCTTTTTTCTTTTTCTTTTACTATCTTTCTTTCTTCTTTTTCATTTTTTTCTTTTTCTTTACGGGTGTTGTTTCCGTCCCCCCCCCCCCCCCCCCCCCCCCCCCCCCCCCCCCCCCCCTTCTACCGTGACCTGCCTGGGTTTTCTTCGGTATCTCCGGTTTCCTACCTCACTCCAAATACATAAATTGGCTTGATATGAGTATAAATTGTCCCTAGTGCGTGTAGGGTAGTATTAATGTGCGGTGATCGCTTGCCGGTTGAGGAATCGGTGGGCAGAGGGGTCTGTTTCGGTGCTGTATCTCCAATCTAAACTAAAGAAAAACGAAACTGTCATCTCCCTGTTCAATAGATATTTAACGAGTTCAGAGGAAAAGCTGAACTGTGCAAGAAAAATTGGGTTTAATTCAATTACAGTGTTAGAAGCCAGAAAACACATAATTGATATCAACACGATCTCGCTTCAATAAGCTTGTTGTGTATGTCAATGTTTGTGTACATTTTCCAAATCACTGAAGCAACATAAAATCTATCTATTACATTGATCTAATCATTGAACGGAGTTAATAATAACGTAACAGTGTTTGAACACAAAAGGTCCAATATCATTACATTTTTGTTTAAATGACGAAAGTAATTATGTTACTTTGTAGGACGCAGGTAACGCCTAAAAATGAACGGGTCGACAGCTCTGATTTCAGTTGCTGTTTATTTCTCTCTTCCCACATTTAAATTCCCCTTGGTTTTATTTCCGCGCTCACTGGGGTTTTACGACGCGGAATTTGGGGGTGAAATGGGAGCCGTTCAGCGCCGACCTGTTGTCCACCGGGTTTCTGCCCCAGAGCCCCTGAGCCCTGCTCCTGGACGCCGGTCCCAGGGACCAGGACCTGTTCAAACACCCGGAGCGGAACCGGAAGCAGATTCTCAGCCCACTATTTCCCCTCATACCAAGGCCAGAGAAGAAAGGATAACGTTTTCCCGAAAATTTACTCCCAGAGAAGGTCTGGACATTGAACTTGGTGTCCGCGTCGGAAATTGAAACCGTCGCCGACTTTCAGAAAGCATTTAATAAGGTCCCACATAGATTAGTGGGCACAAAATTGGGCTACATGGTATGGGGGTTGAGTGCTGACATGGATAGAGAAGTGTTGGCAGACAGGAAACAAAGAAGAGTATGGATCAACGGGTCCCTTTCAGAATGGCAGGCAGTGACTAGTGGGGTACCCGCAAGGCTCGGTGCTGGGACCGCAGCTATTTACAATATTACATGATTTTGGATGAAGGATTCAAAGTTACATTAACAAATTTGCAGATGACTGAAAGATGGGTGGCAGTGTGAACTGTGAGGATGATGCTATGAGAATGAGGGTGGACTTGGACAGGTTGGGGGAGTGGGAGATGCATGGCAGTGAAGTTTAATGCGGATAAATGTAGGTTATCCACTGTTGGTTGGCAAAAACAGGAAGGCTGATTACTTCTTAAATTGGCGTCAAGTTGGGAAAGGGGAAGTACATCGGGATCTGGGGTCCTTGCACATAGTCTATGAAAAGTTAAGTAAGAGGTGCAGCAGGCAAGCGAATAAAGTGAATGGGTGTTGGCCCTTTATAACATACGAATCGAATATTTGAGCAAAGAGGTCCGCTGCAGTTGTACAGAACCCTAATGAGACCACACCTGGAGTATTGTGTGCAGTTTCAGTCCCTAATTTGAGAAGGACTTTCTTGCTTTTGAAGGAGTGCAGCGGTAGGTTTGCAAGGTTAATCCGTGATGGCAGTGACTGTATCTGCTGAGAGAATGGAGCGGCTGGGCTTGTACACTCTGGAGCTTCGAAGGATGAGAGATATCTCATTGAAACATATAAGATTGTAAAGGGCTTGGACACACTAGAGGCAGGAAACATGTTCCCGCTGTTGGGGGAGCCCCCAGAACCAGGGGCCACTGTTTATGAATTTGGAGCAAAGCCATTTGGAACGGTGACGAGGAAACACGTTTCCTCACAGAGAGTAGTGAGTCTGTAGAATTCTCTGCCTCAGAGGGCGTTGGAGGCAGGTTCTCCGGATGCTTTCAAGTGAGAGCTAGATTGGGCTCTTAAAAATAGCGGAAGTCAGGGGTTATGGGGGGTGAAGGCAGGAACGGGGCACTCGTTGGGGATGATCAGCCATGATCACATTGAATGGCGGTGCTGGCTCGTAGGGCCGAATGGCCTGCTCCTGCACCTATAGTCTTTTGTCTTTTTTGTTATTGACTCGGTAACTGAGGTAAACCCCCTTCCGTAACGGGGAGTGGGACGGGTTTCGGCGGAGTACACTACATGATACCGTCACCATTCCGCCTAATCCACCAGGACTCCAATATCCAGGGGTAGGTCAACCACCTCTTCCTCTCAGGACTCTGCGATCGACTCGCAGAGTCCAGTCCGTCTCCCCACCACCTCCACCTCGCGAGTTATGTCTCCAATGTCGTGAATCCATCCGATCCCTGCACACACGCGGGACTATAAATAATGTTCCGGTTGTCTGGAGATTCCTCCACGTGTCCGTGTCAGTCTCCACCCTCTTCGACCCTCAGGCGCCCTCGAGCAGCGGTGCGCTGGTTTCCACATCCCGGATGGGGGGTTTAGGGCTAGAGGAATTCAGAGAGTCCACGGGGGTCGGGAGGAGGATCGGGCAGCGCGGTTCCGTTACCGGGGAAAGCCGTCGACCCTAGGGATTCAAGGCGGCCGCCAAATTGAAAGCGTGGGTGTAAGGGGTGCCCCCCACTCACCCGCTGCCAACAAAAACGGATGGACAACAAACATCTTTGTGGTGTTATTGTCGGGTGCCTGAGTTCGGTGGGTTGGCAGGGTATGGGCGGATCAAAGCGCGGGGACAAAATCGATGTTTGGGAGTGGAAGCAGGTCGAGAGATAGCATAGGGCTTGGGTAGATGTGGCGTGGTACATTAGATACATTGTGGTGGAGAATATTAAGTGTCAGATTATTAAGCGAATGTTAGAACTGCGAAAATTAATCGGAATATTGTATATAAATCTGGAATATTGAATATTGATTATTAAGCGATATGTTAGAACCAGAGGAAGCGCTGCGGGCGTTGATTTAATGAGTGAATATTCGAATGAATGAAATTTACGATTGAAATGAATGAATGAATGAGTTTATTGGCCAAGTATCACATACCAAGGAATTTGCCTTGGTGCTCCTCCCTGGGGGCGCCGGAGGAGGGAGATGGCTCAGCCCTGCTGGCTGTCTGTTCGTTTTTTCATCTACATAAGAAACACAAGGTAAGCTGCAGGCCCCTTGGCATCTCGGGGCTGAAATTCTTGTGTCTGTGTAGCAGTTTAGCTCCGGTGCTCACGACAATATTCAACCTCTCCCTCTGGACAAAGTCCTTGGTACCTGCCATGCTTCACAAGTTCCATCATTGATACCGGTACTTAAATAATGACTCCCCAGCCTGTCTGAATGACTACTGTACAGGTTGGCCCTCAACTCGGCAGTCATGAAATGCTTTGAGGGCTGGTGAAGAAGAAACACATCCTGCAATTCCTCCCTCGCAACTGGACCCGTTACAATTAGCATAACGTCCGTAACAGATTCCACGGACGATGCGGTCTCCCAGGTTCTGCACACCGCTCTCTCTCATCTTGACAGCCAGAAGGGGGGCTACGTGAGGATGCTGTTCATAGACTTCAGTTCAGCCTTCAACACGATAGTCCCCACCAGACCGGCCGTGAAGTGCTGTTAATTGAAGGGCTCTACACTCCCCCATGTGTGCCAGGTCCTGGACTTTCTCTCCACCAGGCCCCAGGTAGTCAAGATGGGGGGAAAAACATTGAAGGCCCTCACCCTGAGCACAGGGTTGCGTCCTCAGCACCCTACTGTACTCCATATACACACATGACTGTGTGGCTAGGTTCGCTCAACTCATTAATCAAGTTTGTGATGTCAAAGGGTGGTGGTGGCCTGATCTCAGACAACGTTGAGAAGGCCGTACCGGGAGGGGGGGGTGGGGTGGCTGATCTGGCACTCTGATGTCAGGACCAACTACCTCCTTTTGACTATCAAATAAAAACTTAAGGGAGCTGATCGTGGACTTTAGGAGGGCAATTATCATCGTAGGGACGTACACACCATTGAGGTTATATGAGATTACTGTGGATAGGGTGAGTCTGTTTTAAATACCTGGGAGTCCACATCGCTGAGGTATGACAGGGATCATCACACGCTACAGCACTTTGAGTAAGGCAAGGCAGCGCTTTTACCACCTAGGCACTTGAGGAATTCAGAGTTGTCACTAAGGATCCTCCAGTGCTTTAATCAGCGGGCTGTGGGAAAGCATCTTGTCCGGAAATTTCACGCAATTTGGTTTGGGGAACTGCTCTGCCCGGGCATGAAGGCTTGCAGAAGAGTAGTGCGTTCGGGCCGAACGCAACTACTGGGAACTTCACTCGCCCTCTGCATGTACTTTACTATCAGAGGTGCAATCCAGAGCCAATATGGATCATGGGAGGGGACCCCTTTCCACCCTGTAAAGGATTTGTATCCAGCCGGCTACGGTCAGGCCAAACTCCCCGAGTTGCTATTGCTGTGGGAAACGGAGTGGATGAGAAGGAGTTTTCGTTCCAAGTGGCCTTAAGACGGTATACTCATACCTTCCCTGACTAACTTTCCTGTACTTGTTTTTTTAAATTGCTGGGGTTTTTTTTTCCCCTTTTTCTTCCTCCCACCTTTGTAATATGTAAATTAAATATTGTGATTTCTGTTCCATTCTGTTTGTAGTTTGTTTGTTTGTTTGTTTTTTTCACGAAGTCCGCGAGCATTG
This sequence comes from Okamejei kenojei, assembly GCA_035221665.1. NCBI lineage: Eukaryota > Metazoa > Chordata > Chondrichthyes > Rajiformes > Rajidae > Okamejei > Okamejei kenojei. The sequence goes on along the minus strand of CM069166.1, from coordinate 20,812,891 downwards.
CCACTTTTCATTTCACTGCACATCTCGTATGTGTATGTGACGAATAAACTTGACTTGACTTGACACTAATAAATGACACATAACACATTAAACACTAATTATAAAACATTATCGGTTAAAAATGTGAATGCCAGAGCAAAAGTGTAAAATACCAGAGCAAAAGGAGGCTACAGATTTTTGGCTGTTGAGTAGAGCTACTACACGTGGAAAAAAACGTTTTTTATGTCTGGCTGTGGCAGCTTTGACAGTCCGGAGTCGCCTTCCAGAGGGAAGTGATTCAAAGAGTTTGTGGCCAGGGTGAGAGGGGTCAGAGATGATCTTACCCGCTCGCTTCCCGGCCCTTGCAGCGTACAGTTCATCAATGCAGGGAAGGTTGCAGCCAATAACCTTCTCAGCTGATCGGACGATTCGCTGCAGCCTCCAGGTGTCGTGCTTGGTGGCTGAGCCAAACAAGGACCATGTTGGAGGAAGGTTGAGGACAGACTCGACTGTGGACGTTGTAGAATTGGACCATCATTACCTGTGGCAGATTGTGCTTCCTCAGCTGCCGCAGGAAGTACATCCTTTGTTGTGCCTTTTTATAAACATAGAAAATAGCTGCAGGAGGAGGCCATTCGGCCCTTCTAGCCAGCACCGCCATTCATTGTGATCATGGCTGATCGTCCCAATCAATAACCGGGCCTGTTTCTCCCCATATCCATTGATTCCACTAGCCCCTAGAGCTCTATCTAACTCTCTCTTAAATCCATCCAGTGATTTGGCCTCCACTTCCCTCTGTGGCAGGGAATTCCACAAATTCACAACTCTCTGGGTGAAACGTGTTTTCTCATCTCAGCTCACGAAAAGCTTTTCTCTTTTGTCTGGGGTACCCCACCCCACTCACCCACCGCCAACAACAACAGTCAGGACAGTCAATTTTTTGACTGTGGAGTCGATGATTATCTGCCCCACCAGAGGGGAGACTGGCATTGCCAAGGTCATACTGAAAGGGGCAGACGTGAGGGGCCAGATTACCAGCGGCTGCTTTCTTCAAGGCCAGAAAATAGGAACAGGAATAGACATGGTCCCTCAGGGCTGACCCTCTATTCAATGTGATCATGACTGATCATCCACAATCAGTACAACGTTCCTACCTTCTCCACATATCCCCTGATTCCTCCAACCCTAAGAGCTCAATTTAATTATATTTTGAATGCAATCAGTGAATCGGCCACCATTGCCTTGTGAGACAGACAATTCCACAAATTCCACAACTCTCTGGGTGAAAACGTTGAGGACGAGACTACATGGTTAAGAAAAAGTGTCCCTGGTAATGTTGGATAGTTGTGGGTGTACGGGTGATCGGAGAATGGTTCGAATGGGCTAATGTTACCTGGTTTTAGGATGGATGAGAGGATATCTTGCAGAAAAATATAACCCTTTTTATCGGATTGGACAGGTTGGATACAGGAAAAATGTTCCCGATGTTGGGGGAATCCAGAACCAGGGGTCACAGTTTAAGAATAAGGGGTAGGTCACATGAGGGTGAACTTTTTCTCCCGGAGAGTTGTGAAACTGGCATTCTCTGCCACAGAAGGCAGTGGGAGGCCAATTCACTGGGTGTGTTCAAGAGAGAGTTAGGTATTTCTCTTAAGGTTAACGGAATCAAGGGATTATAGGGGAGAAAGAAAGCTGCTAACAGGGGACTGATGGATGTGATTACAAGTCTGGACGATTACGGACGTTGGGGGGTGGAATGGCAACATTCCTAGATGTGAGGAATGTGGATTATTTATAACATTGGATCAGGAAAGCGAAGTGTGTCCGCAGTTTAAGGTGGGAAATGTTGTGAGGATTGATATAGATGCAATCTCAGATTAAGGACAAGTAAGAATGTCATTACTCCGCCAAACATATGATAATTTTCAACTCATGTACTATTTCTCTCTCTTGGGATGAGGGAGCGAATTAATTTTCACCGATGGATTGGGTGAAAGAAGGTCAGAAAACAGAGGCAGATAATAAGCGAGGAAAAATTGTAAAGAAGGGTTGGTTCATTGAAATCAAACCCACTTACAATATTGTTGGTCAGTAGATTAATACAACAGATACATTTAATACCCTGTTGTTGTAGTTGGAGAATTGGCACAACCAGTGACATTCATAAGAACCGAACAGAAAGATTGGGTTTATTTGAATTATGTGCTTGGTGCTTCTCATACTCCAATTGAAATAAACACAAATCGCTCTGGGCAGTATAGCTTGCTTTTAAACTCTGTCTGTGAATGTTCCTGTCTGCAAATGGACTCCTGCATTTCAATTGCCATTCGTGGCTGCACTTCAAAGAGAATTCCATCAGTAAAGCACTTTGGGGTCTCCTAAAAGAGACGCGAGGACATTGTGTAAATGTAAGCGGGTTGTTGCTGTACGCACTCGATCTTGGAGGGAATATTCCATTTCCGATGCGCAAACAGGGTAGTGGATAGGCGAATAGTCAATGGCGTCCGCGGGCTTGGAATGGACTTTGGTCACTCGCGGTTTTCTCTGAAACGGAGACAGAAGCGGCGAGAAGCGAAGGGAATGAAAGAGTCGGGTGCTCGAGCAGAGGGAAAGAGGGGAGCTGTTGGAAATGGCAGTGAGGGGGGGGGAAAAAGGTTTTTTTTTGAAAAAGCGTTTAAAGCGGTGAACGATGAGCAGGAAGCTGCAAGCGATAGTCTTGATGGTACCTGAGGAGAGGTATGAGTGAGGGATCTGGTGGCGTCTGATACAATGGAATGATTACGTATCCTACAGAGAGACAGGCAGGAGCCTGAGCACAACGGGCTCCACCTGGATCAGGAATCTGGGTTGAACTCTTTCATCAACAGATCCGTTCCGAAGAAACGATTTGTTGTGTGGAGTGCATATGCTTGAAACACGCTATAAATTTCAATGAGTCGGCGGACTTTTGGACCCGGGGGAGCCCGAGCTCAGGGACCCGCAGCCCGCAGCTGCCTGCTGAACCGCGGGAAGGGTGATTGTTTCAATCTTTATATTTTCGCAAACACTTAATTTCTGTTCCGTTGCCGGACGCTGTTAACGCGTTAAAAATGAACGGAGCGACAGACAGCTCTGATTTCAGTTGCCTGTTTATTTCACTCTTCCCACATTTTACATTCCCCTGGTTTTTTTTCCGTGCTAACTGGGGTTTCACGACGCGGATATTTGGGGATTAAATGGGAGCGTTTCAGCGCGACCTGTTTCACGGGGTTTCTGCCTCACTGCCCCTGAGCCCCGCTCCTGACGCCGGTCGATGTGGGACCGACTTTTTACACGACGGAGCGGAACGGAGCAGATTCTCAGCACTGGTCCTTATCACAAGGCCGAAGAAAGGATAAAGTTTCCCCGTTATTTTATTCCCCAGTGAAGGTGTGGGAGATGGGACTTGGTGGTCCGCGTCGTAAAATGATAAAATGTCCGTGACTCGTAAACTGAGATTAAAAACTCCCAGCCTCCCGGGGATGGGACGCGCGGGTGGGAGAACGGGATGGAGGGGAGGTGAATGCATTTAAATCGTCATCCCACCGCCGCCCGATGCCTCCTGACTCCAGTACTCCGGGGTCGGTTTGAGCACTCTCTTCCTCTCCTCAGACTCTGCGGCGACTCCCAGACTCCAGTGCCGATCCCGCACCTCCACTCCCAGTAATGTCTGCCAATGTGAAACCCTCCGATTGCCAGCACACACAGACATGGCCTGTATACTCTTCCGGTGTCAGGGAGACTCCTCCGGGTATGGGTACATCTCACCCTCTTCCGATCCTCAGAAACCTGCCGCTGTTTCCACATCCAGTGGTGACGGAGATGGGGGGAGAGAAGCAGGAGAATCGAGAGTTTTCCTGGGAAGTCGGGGGGAGACTCGGGCAGCGCGGCCCGGGACCGGGGGAGAGAAAGCCGGCTCGGCCTCAGGCACAGGTGGGCGGACAATGGAACTTGCCTGGGATTTCACCCACATCCACATCGGGTGGACAACAGACATCTTCCTATGGTTTTTATCCAGGGATGGAGAGGGAATTTGTTGAGGTGGGAGGGGTGGATGGGGAGGACGAGCGCGGAGAGTTGGGAGGATTGCAAGATTGCGGTGGGATGGTAGATATGAAGCGGGCTCATTCAAATTATGCAGGCAGGTAGGAGCAAGAGGGTTGGGATTGACATATTGGAAGTTTAAAGGTGTTGAAGGGGTGAGGAGGAGTACAGGAAAAAGTTACAAAATACTCTCAAATTTATTGGGTAGGAAAGTACGTGAAGGGAGATAGAGAGTAAGTTCAGGGTCAAGTTGTGATCGGTGTCGGGGGGGGGGGAGGAATACCGAAGGTCAACTGTTGTAAATGAATGCGCAAAGTATAGGAATTAAAATTGGATTGAGCTGTGGCCCAGTTAGAATGGCCAAGTATGATGTGTATTGATTATAGAGGGACATGGTGCAGGAGGGGCCAACGCTGGGGAAACTGAATATTCAAGGGCATACCTCCTATCGAAAAGACAGATAGGTGGGGGGCTGAGGGGTAGCTCTGTTGGTGAGGTATGAAATTTCAGTCCTTGCTAGGGGTGACATTAAAAACATTGAAACATAGAAGAAAATAGGTGCAGGAGCGAGGCCATCGGCCTTCGTGCCAGCACCAGCATTCATTGTGATAGAACATAGAAAAACATAAGAAATTAGGTGCAGGAGTAGGCCATTCAGCCCTTCGAGCCTGCCACGCCATTCAATATGATCATGGCTGATCATCCCAACTCTCAGTATCCGTACCTGGCCTTCTCTCCATACTCTGTATCCTTTCCACAGGTCCACATCCAACATCACTCTTAAAATTAGCAAATGAATGGCCTAAAACTACCCTGTGTGGCAGAGAGTTCCAGAGATCACCACTCTCTGTGTTGAAAAAGTCTTTTCATTCTCGGTCTTCAAAGGCTTTCCCCCTTTCTTAAGCTGTGACCCCTTGTCCTGGACTTCCCCCAACATCGGGAACAATCTTACCTGCATCTAGGCTGTCCAACCCCTTTAGAATTTTGTAAGTTTCTATTAAGTACCTCTCCAATCTCCTAAATTCCAGGAGAGTATATCCGAGTCTATCCAGTCTTTCTTCATAAGACTGTCCTGAATCCCAGGAATCAGGTATGTGAACCTCTCGGCCACTCCCTCTATGGCAATAATGTCCCTCAGATTTGGAGACCAAAATATCTGTACGCATTACTCCAGGTTGTTGGTCTCACCAGACCACTGTTAAAATGAAGTAGACCTCCCTGCTCCTGTACTCAAATCCTTTTGCTTGAAAGCTAACATACCATTTGCTTTTTCACGGCTGCTGCACCCTGCATGCCTACTCAATGACTGGTGTACCATGACACCAGGTCTCGCTGCATCACCCCTTTTCCTAAATCGGCCACCATTTAATTATAGTCTGCTTTCCTGTTTTTGCCACCAAAGTGATAACCTCTCTTATTTTTTTTCCCACATTATACTGCATCTGCCAAACTTTTGCCCACTCAACCAGCCTATCCAAGTCACCTTGCAGTCTCTAGCTTCCTCCTCACAGCGAACACTGCCCCCCTGATTAGTGTCTCCGCAAAACTTGGAGATTATTGCCTTCAATCTCATCCAGGGATCATTAATATATATTGTAAATAGCTGGGGTCCCAGCATGAGCCTGCGGGTCCCACTAGTTACTGCCTGCCATTGTGAATAGGACCCCAGTTTACTCCTACTCTTTGCTTCTGTTTGCAGGCCTGTTCTCTATCCACATCTATTACTGAAACCCTTATAACGTATGCTTTAAGTTTGTTATACTTTATCTCTTATGTGGGACTTGTCGAAGCTTCTGGTAGTCCTGATATCCATCCACTGGTTCTCCCTTATCCACGCTACTAGTTACATCCTCGAAAAATTCATCAAGATTAGTCAGACAGATTTACCTTTTGTATAATCCATGCTGACTTTGTCCAATGATTTACCACTTTCCAATTGTGCTGCTATCCCATCTTTAATAACTGACTCTAGCAGTTTCACCCATGGCTGATCGCTCCGCTATCAATAACCAGTTCCTGCCTTCTCCCCATATCCCTTGACTCCATAGCCCCTAGTGCTCTATCCAACTCTGCTTGAATCCATCCAGTGATTTGGCCTCCATGCCATCTGTGCAGGGAATTCACTAAATTCACATACTCTCTGGTAAAAAAGTTTTCCTCACTCAGTCTTTTAATGACCTCCCCTTTTTCTAAGACTGGCGGGCCCCTGGTTCTGGACTCACCAACATGGGAACATTTTTCCTGCATCTTGCTTGTCCAATCCTTTGTATAATTTTATATGTTTCTAATAAGATTCCCCCGCATCCTTCTAAACTCATAGTGTAATTTTGGCCTTGTCTTTTCATCTTTCCTCATTTGACAAGTCCCGCCATCCCAGGGATCAATCTCGAGGAACCTACGCTGCATGCCTCAATCACAAGGATGTCCTTCTCAAATTAGGAGACCAATAAACTGTACACAATACTCCAGATGTGGTGCACCAGAGCCTATACAACAGCAGAGTACCTCTTTACTCCTGTACTGAAAATCATATTGTTATGAAGCCACATTCCATTAGCTTTCTTCACTGCCTGCTGTACCTGCACCCCACTTTCAGTGTGACTGGTGTTACAAGGAACCCCAGGTTCGCTGTACCTCCCATTCCTTAACCTACCCATTGAGATATTCATCTGCCCCTGTTTTTGCCGCCAAATGGATAACACACATTTATCTAGTTATATACTGCATCTGCATGAATCTGCCCACTCACTCAAACGTCCAGGTCCCCCTTGCAAACCTCCTAACATCCATCTTCCACTGTTCACAATGCCACCCAGCTTTGTGTATCCGACAAACTTGCTTAGTCTTGCTCCTAATTCCCTCTTCCAAATCATTTATATATATTTTGGTAACCTGTTGCCGGCCCCAACACGTGTGCCTTACGGGACTCACTCGCACTGCCTTTGCATTTGAAAAAGGAGCTCGTTCACTCGCTACTCTTTGCTTCCTCGTCTGCAACCAATTTTCTATCAATGTCAATTACCCTACCCCCCATTACCATGTGCTCTAATTTAGTCACCAGTCTACCATGCGGGACCTTACATTGGCTTTCTGATAAGTCTAGATACACTATATCCACTGGCACCACTTCATCCATTTTACTTGTAACCATCCTCAAAAAATTCCAGAAGATTAGTCAAGAAATGATTTATTTTTATAAATCCTTTTGTTGATAGCAGTAAAACTGGATCGGACCAGTCAGACTGGATTTATGAGGGGAAATCATGTTGACTAACTCTTCTGGAATTTGAGGAATGTTTACTATGAAAATGGACAATGGTGAGCAAGTGGACGTAGTGTTTCCTGGACTTCCAGGAAGCATTTGATAAGGTCACACATAGGAGATAGTGGGCAAAATTAGGGCGCATGTTATTGGGAGGTAATGAGTGCTGGACAGGGATAGAAAAGGGTTGGCAGACATGAAATAGAGTGTAGGGAGTAATCGGGGTCCCTTTCTGTCATTGGCAGGCATTGATAGTGGGGGTACTGCAATGCTCGGTGCTGGGACCGCTGCTATTTACAATGTACATAAATGATTTAGTGAAGGGATTCAAGGTAACATTTGAACATTTGCAGATGACACAAAGCTGGTGCAGTGTGAACTGTGAGGAGGATGTTATGAGGATGCAGGGTGGACGTGGACAGGTTGGCGTGAGTGCGCAGAATGCTCGGAGATGCTGTCTAATGTGGGATAATGCGAGGAGTCATCCTTTTTGGTAACCCCAAACAAGAAGGAGATTATCTAAATGGTGGTCAAGTTGGGAAAAGGGGGAAGGTAGTACAACAGTTTTGGGGTCCTTCTTAATCTGTCAAACTAAAAGTTTGCTTGCAGGCACAGCAGGCTGTGTAGAAAGCAAATGGCATGTGGGTTTCATTACAAGGGAGTTCAGTATAAAAATTTTACAATTACAGCACGGAAACAGGCCCTCTCGGCCTTCCAGTCTGTGCCGTACCATTTGTTTTCCCCTTGTCCATCTACCTGCACTTCAGAACCCTATACACCTCCATTCACTTTCACGGCCTTATACCTATCCATTTTTCTTTTAAATGTTAAAATCGATCCTGCCTCAGCACTTCTACTGAAAGTCATTCCCACACAGCAACCAAACTCTGAGTTTAAAAAAGTTCCACCTCATGTTACCCTTAAACTTCTGTCTTTAATTCTCTTGTCATGACCATTCGTTTGAATCTTCACTACCCTCAATGGGAAAATGCTTATCCCACGTCAACTATGTTCTATCCCTTTCATCTTTTTTAAAGACCTCATTCAAGACCCCTTAACCTTCTGCGCTCCAAAGAATAATGACCTAACTTGGTCAACCTTTCTCGGTACATAGTTGCTGGAACCCAGGCAACATTCTAGTAAATCCTCCTCTGTACTCTATCTTATTTTGTGAATCCTTCTATAATTAGGCGACCAAATTGTACACCATACTCCAGGAATATTATCTTACCAATGCCTTGTACAATTTTAACTTACTTCCCTATCACTATATTCAATGATCTGATTTATTAAAGGCCAGCACACCAAAGGCTTTCTTACCACCCTTATCTACACTGTGTTTCCACCTTCAGGGAATCTATGCAAGTTATTCCTAGATCTCTCTGTTCCACAGCTTCCTCCAATTCCCTACCATTTACCTGTAGTCCCTATTTGATTTGTCCTGCCAAGATGTAGCACTTCAACTTATCAGCTTTAAACTCCGTCTGGCCATCTCTCAGCCCACTTCCAAATGGCCCAAATCTCTCTGTAGGACTTTGAAATATACTTCATTTTCCACATCACCACCTATCTTAGTATCATCTGCATACTAAACTTATCCAATTTTCACCCCATCATCCAGATCATGATGTACATGATAAACTACAGTGGACCCAACACGGTAATCCATGTGGCACCCCACTGGTTCACGGCTTCCAACCTGACCCAATAAGCCATCCTCATTACTCTCTGACATCTCCTTCTGCCACGGTTTTATACTTCTGGCTACTCCTCCTTTAACACCAAAGATTGAACCTTCTTAACCAATTTCCATGGGGAAGCCCTTGTCAAGGCCTTATGAAATACTATAGACAAATCATCCACTGCCTTTTACCCGCAGCCATTTCCTAGTAACCGCTTCCAGGCACCAAATCCATGTGGACTGATCCTTGATCAGGACCCTGTTTTTCAAGATGCTTATATATATTATCCTTAAGTTCCTTTTCCATTAATATTAATTTGCCCACACTCTGGACGTCAACTATCAGGTCTATAATTGCTGGTTGATTCTTTGACCACTTTTTAAACAATGGATACAACATGCGACAGTACGCCAATCCCTCCGGCACTATTCCCGTTTCTAATGACCATTTGAAATATTTCTGTCATAGCTCCTGTTATTTCTACACTATCTTCCCTCAATGTCATAGGGAATTTCCTGTCAGGACCTGGAGATTTATCCACTTTCAATTTTTCAAAAGTGGTCGTACGTCCTCTCTTAGAATCTCATAGTTTTCCATTGCTTCTATACTTTTATCCCTTACTCACAGAGTTCAATATCCTTCTCCATGGTGATCGAAAGAATATAAATGTTCTATATCTCCCCATCTCTTTTGGCTCTGCAGATAGCTGTCCTTTCTGGCTCTCTAATGGTCCAATTTTTATCCTTGTTATCCTTGTTGCTTATTAATATAGATGTAGAAACCCTTTGGATTTACTTTACCTTTCTTGCAAAGCATCCTCATATCTTCTTTTAAGCCTTCCTAATTTCTTTATTAAGATTCTTTATTTACATTCTTTTTACTCCTCTAGCCTCATTTAATACATGCCTCCTTAATTATATAATTATTGTTGAGTTATTTCTTTTTTTTTCGAAAACAAGTGTCCATCTTCCCTTGAAACCATGGTCTTTCTAATTTTACTATTTTCCTTTCAAACCTTACAGGGACATAAAGAATCTGTACTCTTACTATTTACCCTTTTAATGTCCTCCATTTCTCTTCTACATCTTCCCATAAAACAAAGTGTACCAATTCACTCCACTTAAATCCTTCTGGCATTCCCTCAAAGTTAGCCTTTCTCCAATCAAATGTATAGGAGCAAAGAGGACCCCCTGCAGTTTTGTACAGGGCCTACTGAGACAAACTGGGTATATTGTGTGCGTGTGGGTCCCGTAATTTGGAGGTAAGGAATTTTTGCTATTGAGGGGTGCAGCGTAGGTTACCAGGGTTAATTCCCGGGATGGTGGGATGTTCATTACTGAGAGAATGGGAGCCTCTGCTTGTATTTACCTTGGAATTTAGAAGTATGATGAGAGGGAATTTATTGAAAACATATAAGATTATTAAGGAGTTAGACAAACTAGAAACATGTTCTCGTGTTGACGGGAGCCTGAACAAGGGAGCCACGTTTTAGAAGAAGGGGTAAGCCATTTAGATGGAGATAAGGAAAACATTTTTTCAACCACAGTTGAAGTCTGCGGAATTATCTGCCTCAGTGGGACGGTGGAGGGCACCTGGCTTGAAAGACAGCTTGCCAGCCACCAGGCCTGAGTGTCTGAGCTGCCTGCCCAAATCCAGGCCTGAGTGAGTGACTGAGCTATTCAAACCCATCAATGTGCATATTAGCTCTCTGGAAACCAGTCCTTTGCCCACAACACCATACTAGCGCTCCAGAAAGCCCCCGCCCGCTCCACTGGCAACCAATATTGGAATTGGTGGAGAGGTGGAATATTGCGTTGGGGGACCACCCCACCCATGTGAACATGGGGCCCAACGGGTCTAACTTAGTTTAGTAATCACTATATTTGAGGCACTTAAATAGGTGAGGTACAGAAGAAAGGCGATGTAATGTGGGCAAATCAATTAGTATAGCTGGGGAAAAAGTGGTCATGGACGCAATGGGCCGAAGGGTCTGAATTTGTAATTAACAACCATGGCTCTCGGCTCCAAGAGCACTGAATCACTGAGTCTACACAGCCACCGTTGCAGGGAACTCCAAAGGTTCCCCAGTCTCTGCGTGCAGTAATGTCTCCTCATCTCTGTCCTACATGGTGCAGCCACATTCTGAGATGGTGCCCATTCTCCAGACCCCTCAGACAGGGGAAACATCCTCCTTGCAACCAATCCACTGAGCCTTGTAAGCACTTTGTGTTTCACTGAGATCTCCTCCAATACACCTGAACGCTCGAGTACACATGCCGAGTCTACTCAATCTCACCCCACACAGCAAACTCATTGTCTCAGGAAATAGTATTGTTAATCTTTGCTGCAATTCCTCTGTGTCAAGTCTGTCAATTTATCGATACACAGGACCAGAGGAACACAAGAAAACAGAAGCAGGATTAGGATCCGCTCCTCAGGCATGCCCCTCCATTCAATGTGATCATGGCTGATCTAAGCTGGCACCAATTCCTCTTCCGTGTGATTTTCCCCATAATCTTAATTTTTAGAACTATCAAATATTTATTTGTAGCCTAGTTGCACATATCAAATCACTCAGTTCTCACCACCATCTTGGGCACAACATTCCAGATATTTGCTGCCCTCTGAGAGATGCAACTTCTACACATCGCATGAGAGGCCGCTCTGGAAGGTTGGATCTCATGGAATCCGGGGTGAACTAGCCGATGGAATACAATATTTACCTGAAGGTCACAGACAGAGGATGTTGGTAGAGGGTCGTTTTTCAGACTGGAGACAAAGTCCACTGTTGTTCCTTATATATATACACAACTGTGTGTGTGTGTATGTAGGTTGCACGGTTAGTCGGTTTGCAGATGGAACTAAAATTGGTGACATTGTGGAGAGTGAAGAAGGTTATCTGAGAGTAAATGGGATCCCTGTGAACTGGGCCAATGGGCTCAGGAACGGCAGGTGGGATTTATTCATGTGAAGGTGAGGTGATGCACTTTGCTGAGACAAACCAGGGCAGGACATACACAGTAAAGGGGGAACTTTATAGAACTGAGAGATCTCAGGCTACAGGTACACAGTGCCATGGAAGGTGCAACAATGACAGGCAGGGTGGTGAATAATGTGTTTGTCCCTCATGCTTTCATAGGTCAGGATATTAAATACAGCGTTTGACACAATAAGGCTGTTAGTAAATTAGAGAGAGTGCAAAAGGATTTACGATAATTTCATCAGGTCTGAAGGGCTGGGTAATAAGGAGACGTTGGACAGACTGAGCATTTGTTTTTAGAGCCCATCAGAGTGCTTTTATGGATGTGTATGAGATCTATATGGTGCCCAGATAAGGTGAATAGCCACAGTATTTTACCCAAGGTAGGAGAGTCTAAACCCAGAGTGCATCAGTGTAAGGTGAGAGTGGAAACAGTAAAAAGGAGCAACTTTTTCAGTCATGAGTAGTAATGTGTTTTTGGTGGAAGATCAAATCTTCAATTCCCTTCAGTCCAAAATACCATTAATGTTTGCATCTACGCATAACTTAAAGATGTCAGAAACAAGAACAATGGAAAGGGTATAAGCTTTACCTTGCTTGATGGCATCAGGTGTTTCTGCCAATACTGTGTTGTACAAAAAAGGATTTTCAAATTTTTCAATCAGCAAGTTAACATCTACCACTGACAGTGGCTTGGCTTCATCACGAACCCTGCAAATATTTAACAGCTGGTTTTAAACTGAACATTAGAAATATATTGGGCTGTTCAACAGAACTTACAATGTTTCCATCAAGAGCATTTCCTACCTTTGCTTGTGACCAGCTTCCTCCTGAAAGAAATAAGACACAAATCTCAATTGATTGAGATGGACCGACCTCATCCCGACAGCAGGAATTTCATCAAATTCCTACAACCCTCTGATAATTCCCATTTCCCAACTCCTGTCGCTGCTATCATGCAGAGAGAAAGCGGATATTGTCGCAGAGATGTAGAACGATGGGGAAAGCACAAGGAATGTTCATGAGAATGACGTCATAACTGAGAGGATGGAACTCAATGCAAAGATAGACACAAAATGCTGGAGTAACTCAGCAGGACAGGCAGCATCTCTTGAGAGAAGGAAGGGGTGATGTTTCGCGTCAAGACCCTTCTTCAGATTTCAGACCTTGACCCAAAATGTCACCCATTCTTTCTCTCCAGACATGCTGCCTGTCCCGCTCCAGCTTTTTGTGTTTATCTTTGGTTTAAACCAGCATCTGCAGTTCATAGAAACATAGAAAATAGGTGCAGGAGTAGGCTATTCGGCCCTTCGAGCCTGCACTGCCATTCAATATGATCATGGCTGATCATCCAATTCAATATCCCGTGCCTGCCTTCTCTCCATACCCACTGATCACTTTAGCCACAAGAGCCACATCTAACTCCCTATTAAATATAGCCAATGAACTGGCCTCAACTACCTTCTGCGGCAGAGAATTCCACAGATTCACCACTCTCTGTGCGAAAATGTTTTTCTCATCTCGGTCCTAAAAGATTTCCCCCTTATCCTTAAACTGTGACCCCTTGTCCTGGACTTCCCCAACATCGGGAACAATCTTCCTGCATCTAGCCTGTCCAACCCCTTAAAAATGTTGTACGTTTCTATAAGATCCCTCCCCAATCTTCTAAATTCTAGCGAGTACAAGCCGAGTCTATCCAGTCTTTCTTCATATGAAAGTCCTGACATCCCAGGGATCAGTCTGGTGAACCTCCTCTGTACTCCCTCTATGTTCCTTCTTACACAGAACTCAATGCAAATACTGGGCAGGTCGTGGGATTTTATCAGTAGAACATATCAGGAATAACGAGATAGGATTTAAGATTATCACTGGATTTAAATGGGTGGGGGTTAAATAATATGTCTACTTGTGGGGAAAACAAAAATCAAAGCTGAAATGTGGCATGGTATTCAACAAATACCGAAAGGAATGCAGTGAAGAGAACATGGACCTCACTTGCATTGGAGGGACTGAAGCCAACAGCAGAGATAAATTCAAGTGCAAGCGGGATAAACACATTAAAGCTCCTGGAATTTGAGGTATTGTTACTGGGTGTGGAGAGTAGATGGGAGGGATGATGAGTGGAGCAGAAATCTTGATTCGATAGGATGGGCCGAATGGCCTGTCTATGATGTAGAATGGGATGTAATTCTATGGTGAAACAAGGTGGACAAAATAGAGCAAGTGCCCCGAAGGAGACCACCCACTGCTGATGGGAACCGGATATGGATGATCAATCTGATGTGTGCACCACGTTCTAGATTTCAATGTTAATCCCCACAATGTGGTCATGGCTAATCAAGCCCAGGACTGAACTCCTCCTCTTTGCCTCATTCCCTTCGATTACAATCCCCAAATTTTCGAAAATGTATCCTCCTCTGGTTTAAATATGTGTAACATGTTAAAGCTCTCAGAGTCTCTTGGTTGGAGAATCCCAGAGATTTACTGTCCTCTGTCCATTCCGTGGTCCTTGGGATCAGATATAGGATCACCTGCCATTGTTCTAAACGCTACAGAATACAAACACCTCTCTACATTCCGGCCAGGCAGTCTTGAGATCCCATATATTATACAGGAGATCAATTAGTTTGGGAACAACAACAGTTGAAACAGATTAAACATTTACCTAGTTCTGAATTACTGATAAATGCAGCATTTATTTCTGAAATGTCACCCACCATTTTGTGACTGTGCACTTTCACTTCACCAAACTGTAGTGTAACCCCTCACCTTCAGAAACACCACACTGTCTTTTTGATCAATCTGTTGCTGCAACTTTAAGAGTTCCTCCTGAATAGATTTTAAATTCTCTTGAATCTTTCCAAGATTTTTCTCCATTGTATTTAGAATTTTGTTCTCTTCCTCTCGGATATCTGCCAGGGTGTGCTGTTCTTTCTCAGTGAGAATCTGGTGCAGTTCAGCAAAGTGGGATGTGATCTTGGACTGAAGGTTGTGTGACTGTTCCTGTGAAATGAAAGGTGAAGATCAATATATGATGTCACTGATTGTGTTTCCTCGCGACTTTGACCGTGACATTTGTCCTGTGTATTTTTTATTTGCTTTGGCAAGTCAATTCTTTGTCTAAATGCTTCTGAAATATCGTGACGGTAATCTTAGAACCCGTCAATCCTCTACCCCCAATACAATTCCCTGCTGTCAATTCCTTTTCCGTGCCTATTAATTCCCATTTATCCACCCACCACCCAGTTCCCCTGAGATAATTTACAGTCACCGATTGGCCATGAACCAGCGTGTATTGGGGACGTGGCAGGAATCCGACGCGGTCACAGGGAGAAGGCGTGAACCACACGGGCAGCACCCGAGGTCAGGATCGAACCCACTCACCAGAACTAGGCGACAGCAGCACCACTTGTGTCACTGCGCTGCCCTATTATTACACGCATCACAGGGATCAAATCTACACAAGATCAGGAAATCGAAACTGGAAAGCCTCACCAGAACTCCAGAAATCTTCTGTTTCTGTTGCTGCTCAATTTGCTGTATCTCTGATTCCTTTTTTGTAAGAGACTGGACGGAAGATTTCATTTGATCCTGGGATTGTGATTGAAAATCAAATAATACAAGTGTTAGACAATAAAGAAGGAATTAAACAATAATAGACACAAAATGCCGGAGTAACTCTGCGGGACAGGCAGGCCCTCTGGAGAGAAGAAATGGATGACGTTTCGGGACGAGACCCTTACTAAGACTGAAATTCCTTCTCTCCAGAGATGCTGCCAGTCGCGCTGAGAATAAGAGTTAGACGATAAAGACGGAATTAAACAATGATGCGATCAAAAATCGGTTTGCATTTACCTTGTACATTTTAACAGCTTCATCTATCAGCGCGAAGCGGTGATCTCTGTGATCCCGCCCACCTGCACAAACTACACAGATCAGTTTCTTGTCAGTTTCACTCAAAACAGCTTCAGCTCTTCCTGATGTTCCTCGCACTGAAGTTTACCTTCCTTCTCTGTCCGATTCAGGCTCAGTGCTCGAACTTTCTCAGACAGTCTCGCCAAGGCCCGATTCACCCTGAGGGTGCGGTCTGTAAACTCCTCTCTACATTCCGGGCAGGAGTTTCTCCGCTCCCTGTCCCAACTCTGTGTGATGCAGGAGCGGCAGAAGTTGTGCCCACACTCCAGTGCCACCGGATCGGTGAAGAAATCCAGGCAGATGGGACAAACTACCTCCTCGGTTAAACTCTCGACCTGGTCTTTCGAAGCCATTTTAATCTCCACTTCCTGGTTCAAAACGCATTCGCTTTCGCGCAACTGCTGAACCCCTGCAGTATCGCTAGTATCTATTGCACACACTGCCGTCTCGGGGAATTAATGTTATTTGGCTGCAAGTGTTCAGCAAAGATCCTATAGCGGAGCTTGCTATAGGATCTTTGGTGTTCAGTGTGAAGGTGTCCTGGACACTTCCAACTAATCTCACACGAGGGAGGGATCAGTTCGATATTAAACAGCCCTGAATAGGGCTTGCGGCAGTCAATGGGAGGACAGATATCTGGAAAGAGAGCAGGAAAGATTTACGAGGATGTTGCCAGGACTCGAGGTCATGAGCGAAAGGGAGAAGTTGGGCAGGGCAGGACTTTTTTCCTTGGAGCGCAGGAAGCTGCGGGGTAATCTGATAGAGGTGTATACGACCATGAGGGAAATAGATGGGGTGAATGCACTGAGTGTTTTTACCCAGAACTTTTAGGGGAATCAAGAACCACAGGAATTATGATTAAGTTCAGAGGGAAAAGATTTAACAGAAATCCGAGGCAACTTTTCACATCGAAGGTGGTGGGTGTACGATACAAACCACTAGAGGAGGTAGATGAGGTCAGATATAACTGCATTTAAACGCCTTGGATAGGAAAGGATAGAGGGACATGGGCCAAACGCGGGCTAGTGAAATTTGTGCTGATGGTGCATCTTGGGCAAGTTGGGCCGAAAGGCCTGTTTCCGTGCAGTGTGAGTCTATACCTCTGTGAGGAACGGACAGGGCCGGCGCTAACGGGGCCTCGGGTGTAACTGACTTGCTCCTGTTGCGCAGTGGAACCCGCCGCCCGCACCTCCGTTCACATCCCGGGATCAGGATGGACCCAGACCTCCCTCCGGCTTCATTCTAATCCCCGTCACTGCACCTGCCTCTCATACACCAGTCGTCACCCCTCACACCTACCCTAGGCCCACAATGGGTTACTTAAGGCACCATTGGCCATTTGCCCTCTTCCTTCTCCCCTCTCCCATCAGGGAAAATGATGTTGAAGTGTGAAAAACGCGCTCCCTCTGATTCAGGGACAGTTTCTTCCGGGCGAGTTATCAGGCAACTGAATCATCCAATACAACTAGAGAGCAGTGCTGAACTAGTTTCTTCCTCATTGGTGACCCTCTGTCGATCCTTCTTTCCGCTGACTGGATAGCACGCAACCAAAAAGGTTTTCACTGCATCTCGGTACAACGTGAAATAAACTAATGTAAACTAAAACTTACAGCCAGTTTTCTAATTGGTCTGGACTTTCCTCGCCTCCAGATCTCATTCCCACCCTACCCACCCCTTCTCGTCTGAATTTCGGACTCGACCCGAAAGTCACGCTCCACTTTCACTCCAGAGATGCTGCCTGACCCGGGAGTATTACTCCAGCATTTGTGTCTATGTTTGGTATAAACCTAGCATCTGCGAGTCTTTGTTTCTGCACCAATTCTCAGAGCATCTTATGTCAGGGCAGAGGGCGGCGTTTCAAAGTCCGACCTCGAGGATTAGGGAGAAGGAGGAAGCAACAGGGGCAGATGATCTGGGTTGTAAAAATGTCAAGGTATTGGACCTTTCAAATGAAATGTACTTGCAGTATCATTAATTCCATTCAATTTAATAGATTAATTCAATGGAGATATTCAATGTCACTTCACTGAATTTAGATAATTTGCACGAATGTACAGCATGTTTAAGAAGGAACTGGCAGATGCTGGAAAATCGAAGGTAGACAAAAATGCTGGAGAAACTCAGGGGCGAGGCAGCATCTATATGCAGCCAAGGAAATATGCGACGTTTCGGTTTTACTCCCCTTCTTCAGACTGATGTGGGGGGGGTGTTTACTATGTGTTTCTGTTTCTATTTTGTTCCATATCGACCAAGATGCCCATCTAAGCTAGTGTCCCATGGTGCCGCGCTTGGCCCATCCCCCCCCCCCATCCGTTTGAATCCATGCACCTGTCCAAATGTTTTTTAAATGCTCTTACATGCCTGAAATACCCGCCACGATGCAGCTGAGAAAAGCGGCGAGGGAGGGGTGTGGCTGCGACCGAAATAAGGAAGGTTACCCGCATTGTACAGAGAGGCAGGCAGAGCTCACCCGGAACACCACATGGTGTCGGCGGGCTTTAGGACCCGGGGGAGCCCGGAGCTGTGGACCCGCCGCGGCTGCTGCTGAACCCGCAGCCAATGGGGTTTCGGGTCGCGGACAAACGGCGCGAACGGCCGGCGAACATCAATGAAAGGGGCGGGGCCACGGATGAGGGGAGGTGGAGCTCAGGTCCGTCAATCACAGCCCTGACCAGAAAGTGAATGTCATTAGAAATTAGCTTCGGGTCAATTTCATTCCCTGAAATTAAATACATCAGTGTTTGCTATCGTGAATTGTTCATTAAGTTAGTCTGCACAATAACATCACTTCAATACCAGACTCTGGAATGAAGAAGGGTCTTGACCCCGAAACGTCACCCAATTCCATCTCTCCAGAGAAGAAGCTGCTGTCCGCTGAGTTACTCCAGCTTTTTGTGTCTATCTTCGGTTTAAACCAATATCTGCAGTTCCTTCTTGTACGCTCGATTTTTATTTAATAATCTCATGTGTAAACTTGAATTCAATGGTTCAATTATACTCTATTGTCACATGTACCTCGTGACAGTGGTATTATTTGCTTTTGCATGCAATCCGGTAAAATACAGACCTCGCCTCCTCCATGGCCAGAATGAGTCCCACCGCAAATTGGAGGAGCAGCACCTCATATTTCACTTGCGTAGTTTGCACCCCAGCGGTATGAACCATTGACCGTCCAATTTTCGGTAGTCATTGCTGTCTCCTTGTTCCCCCCCCCTTCCCTTCCCAGCTCTCCCACATCCCACTGTATCCGCCTCTTCCTTTTTTCTTCCCGCCCCCTCCCTGACCCCCACCCCCAGACCAGTCTGAAGAAGGGTGATAACATCACTTCAATACCAGACACAATAACATCACTTCAATACCAGGCACTGTAATGAAGAAAGGGTCTCGACCCTAAACGTCACCCATTCCTTCTCTCCAGAGATGTTGCCTCACCTGCTGAGTTTCTCCAGCATTTTTGACTACCTTCGATTTTTCCAGCATCTGCAGTTCTTTCTTAAACAATCATACTCTATTGTTCAATGTACCTCGGATCAGTGATTTGCCTTGTTTCTGCAAACAATCCAGTAAAATACAGATCTGACCGTGGGCGGCACAGTGGGCGCCGACTAGGTTGCGAGAAGTTCATGGAACAGTCTATTATTCCACGAACCAGGCCCCGCCGCCCAGGCAGCAGGCGCCCCCACGCCGGGTTCCCCCTTCGTTCTCAGCTGCCCCCCACCGAGTTGCTCTCGGCTTGGAATGATTCTGGGCTATATTTTCCAGCGTGGAAAAAGTCAAAGATGAGAGGAGATTGATTTTTAGCACAGTAGGGGGATCTTTCAAGGAGATATGCGGGGCATGTTTTTATTACACGGGGCGGTGGGTGCCTGGAACGCGCTGCTGGAGTGGTGGTTGAGGTACATATGTTAGAGGCATTGCAGTCTGATGTGGCTGAAGGAACAGTTTCTTTTCTATGTGGCCATTAACAAAAACTGAAGTTGCATTAGAGCTCCCATTCCCATGCTCCTTACCACAACCATTAGGTTCTTGAACCGACCTGCACTGCCTGCGTTTGGCCCATATGCCTCTAAACCTGTCCTATCCAAGTACCTGTCTAAATGCTTCTGAAACGTTACGATAGTACCCGCCTCATCTACCTCCTCCAGCAGCTCATTCCATACACCCACCACCCATTGTGTGAACAAAGTTACCCCTCAGGTTCCTATTAAACCTTTGCCTTAAACCTTAAACCTATGTCCTCTGGGTACTTTGATTCCCCTCCTCTGGCAAGAGCCTCTGTGCGTCCCACCGATCTGTTCCCTCTCATTGATTTTTTTACATCTCTTCTAAGATCATCCCTCATCATGGAAAAGCAGCCAACATAATCAAATACTGGTCCCACCCCGGTCATTCCTTCTTCTCACCGTTCTTGTCGGGCAGAAGGTACAGAATCTTGAAAGCGCGTACTACCAGTCTCAGGAACAGCCTCCTCCCCTCGGGCTTCAGGCTTCTGAAACGGTCCTTCCATAAGCTAGACATTGTGGGTTGAAGGGCCCCTGTTCCTATGCTGTATTGATGATGTCTTGTTTTCTCTGTTGAGCGGCGAGTGCAAGGTTGATTTTCTGACCAGAGTGGAGATTTACTTTACTTTTGTGATACAGCATGGAAACAGGCCTTTTGGCCCCACCGAGTCCACATCGATATTCGATCACCAATTAACACTTGGTCTCTGTTATCCCACCTTTCCGTCCACTCCAACGTATCGGGGCAATTTAACAGAGGGGCAATTTACAGAGGGCCAATTAACACCTACAAACCCGCCTGTCTTTTGAATGTGGGAGGAAAACCGGAGCACCCGGAGAGAACCCACGCGGTCACTTGGAGAATGTGCACGCTCCCGAACAGTGCACATGGTCAGGATCAACCCGGATCTATGGCCCCGATGAGGCAGCGGTTCAATCTGTTATCTCCATAGTACCTCAGAAATATTAACCCTTACCTTCCAGATACTGTACAATGCCCGACCTGCTGAATGCCCGCAACATTTTCTGTTTTTTGTTGGCATTTTAATGGTCAGACTCAACGTTTCCAAACCCCATTTAATTGGGAAAAGCGCTGATACAAATTGACGCCACCTCACTGTCATCCATGTTAGCGAGCTTCAGCAGCGGCGGCGCAGCACTGGATTCCACCTCGCGGGCGGCGCCGACTTTCCAGCCGCGGGCGGCGCTGACTGGGAGGTTGATTCGTTGATTTGTCGCGGCCGATTCGGAGGCTCTGGGCCGCTGAGAGCTCCCTAATGGGCCCAGGCTGAGTAATCTACTCTCGGCTCTGGACCCCGGCGTCCCACTCCCGCCGCTGGCCCTCTTGCTCAATTCTCCCTTCCTCCTTCCCCTCCCCACCCTACCTACCTCCATTCCTTCTACCCTCCTCCCTTCGCCTCTCCTTCCTCCCCTATCTCCTCTCCCTATCTTTCCCTATCTCCTTCCCTCCCTTATTTTTCTCTTTCCCTCCCTCCCTTCTTTCTCTACTTCCTTCCCTCCCTTCTCTCCTTCCTCCCTTCTCTCCCTCCCTCCCTTCTCTCCTTTCCTCCCAGATACATCACGCACAGACAACTAACATACAACTATCACGCACAGACAACTAACACACACACGCACAACTAACACACACACAACAAACACACAACTAAGTGAGGATGGGTGGAAGCCAGTGCCTCCCCAGCCATTGACCTCACCGCACGTCACCGACTCCCTCCTCTGGCATCTTGTTCCATTCACCCACCGCCCTCTGTGTGAAAACGTTACCCCTCGGATTCCTATTAACTGTTTTCCCCTTCACCTTGAACCTATGAATCTTTCTCTCTGTCTCGCTCTCTGTCTCTCGCTCTCTGTCTCTCTCTCTCTCTATTTTCTCTGTCTCTGTCTCTTTCACTCTCTCCCTGTGTCAGTCTCTCTCTCTCTCTCGCTCTGTCTCTCTCTGTCTCTTTCTCCGTCTGTCTCTCTCTCCCCCCTCTCTTTGTGACTGTCTCTGTGTCTCTCTCTCCCTTTCTCTGTCTGTCTCTCTCTCCATCTCTCTGTGTGTCTCTCTCTCTCTCTCTATTTTCTCACTCAGTCTCTCCAGCTCCACCTTTTGCCAGGGAATCCACTGATGACCTTTTCACCCCCAGAGGGTTCACAACCTCCTCCTGCCTTTAACCACAACATCCCAGCGCCAGGCAGAAACAAATGGCTCTTCTCGCCGACTTCAAGACAGATTAGATGTTCCCTTTGGAAAGATTTCATCTTTTTTAAAATAAATAAAAAATTTGTCTAAGTTGTTTCACTGCCCACAACAAACATGCGGAGGGAAGCGTCGATAATGGGAACGAATGGGCAGAGCTGCCCCTAACAAAGATGGCCGCCCTCCCCTGGTGGTACCGGGACATTACGCGTGCCCCTAACAAAGATGGCCGCCCTCGCCCCCTGGTACCGGGACATTTATGCCCTAACAAAGATGGCCGCCCTCCCCTTGGCACCCCGGGTCATTAGTGCCCCCAACAAAGATGGCCGCCCTCCCCTGGGGTACCGGGACATTATGCAAACGTGGCTGACCAAGAGAAGTTAGGGTATAGAATAAAACTAAAAGAAAAGATGTATAACACAGCAAAGAGTATTCGAAGCCAGAGAATTGGGAAACTTTCATAGGACAACAGAAGGAAACAAAAATGGGCAATGTGGGCTGAACAGATGAAGTATGATGGGAAGCTGGCCAGGAAATATAGAAGAAGGACAGTAAAGCTTCTTTAGATATGTTAAGGGAAAAAAAGAGTAGCAAAGTCAAATGTGGGTCCCTTGAAGGCAGACATGGGTGAAATAATTATGGGCAACAAGGAAATGGCAGAGAGTTGAATAGGGTACTTGCGGATCTGTCTTCACTAAGGAGGACACAAACAATCTCCCAGATGTACTGGAGGACAGAAGATCGAAGGGGGTAGAGGAACTGAAATAAATTTTCATTAGGCGAAAAATAGTATTGGGTAGGTAATGGGACTCGAAGGATGATAATCCCCTGGGCCTGATGGACTGCATCCCAGGGTCCTCAAGGAGGTGGCTCTAGAAATAGTGGACGCAATGGTGATCATTTTCCAATGTTCATTAGATTCAGGATCAGTTCCTGTGGATTGGAGGATAGCTAATGTAATCCCACTTTTCAAGAAGGGAACGAGAGAGAAAACGGGGAATTACAGACCAGTTAGCCTGACTTTGGTGGTGGGAAAGATGCTGGAGGCAATTAATAAAGAGGTAGTAATGGAGCATTTGGATAGCAGTAAAAGGAATTATTAAATACAAGTCAACAATGGATTTATGAAAGGGAAGTTCATGCTTGACTAATCTTCTGGAATTTTTGAGGAGGTGACAATTAAAATGTTATGAAGGGGTGCCAGTGATGTATGTATCTAGACTTTCAGAAAGCCTTTGATAATGAACCGCATGGAGACTGGTGCCTAGAATTAGAGCACATGTATGGGGGTAAGGTGTTGATACATGGATAGAAAAAATGGTTGGCAGCAAAGAGTAGGAGTGAACGGTTATTTTCAGAATGTTAGGCAGTGGCGAGTGGAGTGCCACAAGGCTCGGTGTTGGGCCACCTCATTGAATTTGGAAGAGGGAGACGAGGAGCAACACTAGCAAGATTGGCGATGACACAAAGCTGGTGCAGTGTTAACTGAGGAAGAGGAATGTTAGGAGATTTGCGCAGGGGACCTGGACAGTTTGAGTGAGTGGGCAGATGCGTGGCCGATGTATGTAATAAAATATAAGAAAAAGGTAATGTGATCCACTTTGGCGGCAAAAACAAGGGGCAGATTATTATCTCAATGATTAGGTTAGATAAGGGGGAGGTTACAGCGAGACCTGGGTGCCTTATACATCATCACAAGAAATTTGGCGGGCAGGTACAGCAGACTGTGAAGAAAGCTATGAATGTTGGCCTTCATTAGAATGAGGATTTCAGTACATGTAGTAAAGAGGTTCTTTCTGCAGTTGTATAGGGCTCTGGTGAGACCACATCTGGAGTATGTGCACAGTTTTTGGTCCTCCCTAATTGAGAGGAAGGACATCCATTGTGATAGAGGCAGTGGCAGCGAAGGTTTCCCTCCCCTCTCCCTGTCTCGTCTCCTCCCCGTCCTCCCTCCCCCCTCTCTCTCCCTCCAATCCCCCCCCCCTCTCTCTCCCTCCTCCCCCCACAGGGAGCACTGACCCAGCTGATCCAGTACTACCACCGCTCCACAAGGTGCTGGCAAGCGCCCTTCAAAACCCTGGCCGCCCACTCCGAGCTCATCAAACATCCACCACCGTCATTGTTGAGGTGAAGAAACACAAAGCCCAACTTCTGACCCCCTCCTCCCGGCCGCCTGCCCGACCCGACCCCATCCGACCGTTCCTTCACATCCCTCTCCTCTCCCCGTCCCCTCTCATCTTCTCTTCTCTGTTCTCCTCTCGCCCTCTCTTCTCTCTCTCAACTCTTTGCCCCGCTCACCTCCTCATCCCACCCTGTCACTGTCCCCCTCCTCTCGTCTCTGTCACCTTCCCTACTCTTCCCATTTGCCTATCTCGCACTCTCACATTCACCTCCCTTCCCCAGTTCATATTCCTTCTCTCCCTCGCGCTCCCCCGCCCTCTCTCCTCACACCCCGACTGGAGCGGAGGTGGACTTTACACCTGGACTAGGAGAGGACTGACTATACCCGGACTAGGAGTGGACTTGACTATACCCGGACGCAAGACTGACTAAACATGGACTGGAGTTCACTGGAACTACACCATACTATGAGTGGACTGACTACACATGGACTATGAGTGGACTGACTTACACCCGCACCAATGACTGGACTACATACATGGACTAGAAGTTCACTCCAGGACTACCATGGACTAGAAGTGGACTGGACTACACATGGACTAGAGTGGACTGTACTATACACCCAGACTGAGAGGTGACTAGACTACACCCGACTAGGAGTGGACTGGACTGACAGGAGAGAGTGACTGGACTACACCCGGACTAGGAATGGACTGACACACCCGGACTAGGAGTGCACGGACTGGACTATACACATGGACTCAGAGTGGAACTGGATTAAACCCGGACATAGGAGTGGACAGCAATTCGAGCCCAGACTAGGATGGACTGGACTACACATTGACTAGAATGGACAGGACAACACCCAGACTAGGAGTGGACTGGACTACACCCAGACTATGAGTGAACTGGACACCCGGATCTAGGAGTGACTGGACACCCGGACTAGGAGTGGACTGGACATTTGACTAGGAGTGGACTGCACTACACATAAACCCAACTAGGAGTGGACTTGGAAATGACTACACTAGCAGACGACTGGACTAACACCCAGACTAGGAGTTGACTGGACTGGACCACCCTGACTAGCAAACGGACTGGACTGGACACCCGGACTCGCTGAGACAGGGACTACACCCAGACTAGAGTGGAGACTGACCGACTACACACCCGGACCAGCAGCGGACTGGACTACAACCCGGAATAGGATTGGACAGGACTGGACATGTGGACCGGGCGGGTCCATGCCAGGCTCTGTTCCGCGGCAGTGAAGGTGGAGGCGGAATTAAAACAATGGAACCATTCAGAGTTCCAACTTGTGCTTCATTGACTGTGGGGGATTGGAGGGGGGGGGAGGGGGGGGGGGAGTCAGTCTCAGTCTTTTCTAACACCTCACCACAATACAAGGGGAGGTTGTTGTACACTTTGATCGCACATCCTCTTTGATAAACGTGGGGAAGGAAACTGGAGCTGGTGAAGATCATAAGACCCAGGAGTCAGTAATTGGGACCATTTTGCCCATCGAGTCATCTCCATCCATTCAATCGTGGCTGCTCCGCCTATTATCTTCTCCCTTTCAACCCTATTCTGCTGATGTTTCACCATAGTGTTTGAGGATTACTGTTCCGCGGGTCAGAGGCAGCATCTGGTGGAGAACATGGATAGAGAGAATAACGTTACACAGAGTGCTTGAGAGTGACTGGGATTGACCACTCCGGGGTCCAGGCAGCATCTGTGGAGAAAACATGGAAAAGGAGAACGATTCACAGAGGTGCTGAAGTAACTTCAGCGGGTCAGGCAGACAACTGTGGAGAACATTGAAGGTGACGTTTCACACGAGTAGCTGGATTAACTCAGTACACAGCGGGTCAGGCAGCAACTGGGAAGAACATGATACTGTGACAGTTTCACAGAGTGCTGGAGTTAACTCAGGGCGGGTCAGGCAGCAACTGTGATAACATGATAGGTGACGGTTTTCACAGGAGTGCTGAGTAACTCAGGCGGGTCAGGCAGCATCTCTGAGAACATGGATAGTGTAAGCGTTTCAACCACGAGTGCTAGAAATAACACAGCGGGTCAGGCAGCTTCCCGTGGAGAACATATCTTTCTATCTTTCCCCACAGAGCATGCGCCTGTCCCGCTGAGTTTTATGCCAAATGTCTAACACTATTTCCAATCTATTGTTTCGCAAGCAACTGTAACATGAGGCGTTTACATGGAAGGTTTATGGAGTTTTGGCGGAAAACATCAGGAATCCGAAGTGAGAATCGACCGATTGGACCAAATGGTGTCCGCTGCAAACAAAAAACCTGGCTCTCCAGCACCAGCAAAACACAAGGAACTGATTGTGGACTTTGGAAGGAGTAGGATAGGGACCCACAGTCCCGTTTATATCAACGGCGACGAGGTGAAAGGCTTTCTGGGATCCCAGCACATACTGATGCAATCAGAAAGCACAGGCACGCTAATCAGCGCCTCTACTTGTCCCTGATAGATTACGGAGAGACAGATTGTTCAAAGGAGAACTCTTTTCGAACTTCTACAGGTGCCCAGTAGAAGAGCATGCTCGACTGGCTGAATCGTGGTCTGGTAAGGGAAAAACCTGAATGTCCAGAGACGGAAAAAGATTATTGGCAGAAGGTTTGACCAACTGCCCAGTCCATCATCAAAGCTCAGCCCTTTGCCCCCCCATCGATGGGGGTTTATTGCAGTCGCTGCTCGAAAATGCTGCACTACGATCATCAAGGACCCACACCATCCTGGCCACACACTCATCTCGCTGTTGCCATCTTGAGATGAAGGATACAGCAGCCTGAAATCTGGACCATCCGAGTGTTCAAGAAAACAGCGGCTTCCCCGCAGACTCTCAGGCTATGTACCACAAGACATCATATAAACTCTGAAAAATATGAACCAGTATGCTATAGTTGCACTCTTTATTTGTTTATTTATTGTGTTAATATATTGTGGTATAGGGAGTGGTTGCACCGTAACGATTTCGGGTCAAAGGGCGTGACACACTGAACAGGCTCAATCTCCTTCTGGAGGACATGGCAGCCTCCGGCATACACTGTTAATACACGAAACGCGTGCTTTCTTACCTGTTAAAAAACCACGAACTGTGGACAATTTGTGCGCTGTAAATAATTGGGGAGGGTGGGACGCTTGAGCGCTCTGAACCAAATGCTCTAGTATCTTTGCTCTGAACTGCGGTTTGGCACAAGGTGTTAAATGGACCAAAGGTAGCGCCATCCCTCGTTGACAGCCCCAACTCTAGCACCTGTCACTGCCCACAGGTCTATAGGTTAATTGGCTGTCTGTTAAATTGCGGTAGACGTTTCTGGGTCAAGCCCTTCTTCGACAGGTTAGAGAAGAAAAGAAAGGTCTCTACACTAGTCGCTCGAACTAGTTGTGAGATCTGTGAAATTCTCTGCCTCAGGAGTTGGGCTGTAGAGGCCCAATTCCACTGGATGTTTTCAAAGAGCTTAGATTTAGAGGGCTAACGGATATGAAGGGTATGGAGAATAAGCGAGGTGTACGGGGAGGTACTAATTTTGATGATCAGACATGAGGCAGATGAGTTCAATATGGATGCTATGCGCATATTTTTCTATATTTTCCCTGTGATATCCGCACCATGTATCTTTTATCGCCTTCATGTTTAAGAAAGAAACTGCAGATGCGGGTTAACTAGAAGGTAGACACAAAATGCTGGGAGAAACTCAGCGGGTGACGGGCGAGCATCGTGGGACACTTAGACAATAGGTGCAAAGCTTGAAAACTGCATCGGCCCATTTGATCCCATCAGGCTATTAAACTCTCCAGCCACAGAAAACAACTCCATAACTATATAAACTTGGAGGGAATTATCTTTTGACTTTGCAATATCATTTTTTATTTATTATGTGTGTTGGTTTTTGTATACACTGATGTTTTTTGTGGGTATCCTGG
Source organism: Okamejei kenojei (assembly GCA_035221665.1). Lineage (NCBI taxonomy): Eukaryota > Metazoa > Chordata > Chondrichthyes > Rajiformes > Rajidae > Okamejei > Okamejei kenojei. The sequence goes on along the minus strand of CM069166.1, from coordinate 20,784,738 downwards.
GTTTTATCGAGCCGTGTGCGGAGGCAACAAGTATTTATTGTTCTGTGTTCGAGAAAATATGGCAACAAATCACTCGTGACTCTAAAATTTTAGTTTAGAAGAAAATAGGCCCTTCCGGCCGCACCGAGAGTCCGCGCCGACCAGCGATCCTCCGCCGCACATTAAACTGATCCTTACACTCACTGAGGACAATTTACATTTACACAAGGCCACTTAAACTACAAAACCTCTGCATCAAGAGTCAAGAGCGCCTTATTATTGTCATATGTCCCAGATAGAACAATGACATTGCTTACTTGCTGCAGCACAATTGAAAGATAATATGATGTGAAAAAACCGAAAGATCTCGGAGAAGAAAGCCACGCAGTTCAGGGTTCGATGGTAGGTGAGAAGTTAAAACTCCGTAGAGACAGCACCTCTAGTCGGGATCGAAACCGGGACTCTTGCCGTGTGGAGGCAGCAAACTCTACGCTGCCCCATCTTGCGCCGACTGTTGTATTTCAATAGCCCTTGAATCATTAATATATGTCAATGTCGTCGGGCCAGCTCGCGCACCCACCTCATTGGCTGTCAAAGCAGAGTATACACCAATTTCTCCCTCCTTGGGTTTGACCCATTCTTCTCCAAGATCCGTTCCCGAATAAAACAATCTGTTGCGTGGGGGTCTATGCTGCAAACACACATAACATTTTGTAGGAGTTCGGCGGACGTTAGGACCGGGGAGCCGGGCTCAGGGACACGCCTGCCCGCGGCTGCTGCTCAACCGCGGGAAAGGGTGATTGTTTTCAATCTTTATATTTTACAAAAGTAATTTCTGTTCCGTTTGCCACGGACGCGGTTAAGCGGTTTTAAAATGAATCGGATCGACAGACAGTCTGATTTTTCAGTGTGCTGTTTATTTCACTCTTCCCACATTTACATTCCCCTGGTTTTATTTCCGCGATCACTGGGGTTTCACGACGACGGGAATTTGGGGATTAAATGGTGACCTGTTCAGCGCCGACCCTGTTGTCCACGGGTTCTGCCCCACAGCCCGCTGAGCCCCGCTCCTGACCGCCGGTCCCGGGACCCGACCCTTTTTACACACCCGGAGCGGAAGGAACCGGGAGCAGATATCGAAGCCACTGGTTTTCATTCAACAAGGACAGAAGAAAGGATTAAAGTTTCCCCGGTGAATTTATTCCCGTGAAGGTGTGGGAGATGGGACTTGGTGTCGCGTCGTAAAATGAAAAACTGTCCGGACTGTAAATTGAGATTAAACTCCCAGCCTCCCGGGGAAGGGAACGGGCGGGGAGAGGGGATGGAGGGAGGTGTGAATGCATCAAAACACGTCTTTCCACCCGCAGCCGATGCTCAGACTCCAGTCTCAGGGGTCGATGTGGAGACGCAGTCTCCCTTCCTCGTGCCAAGTAGACTCTGCGGGCGACTCAGGCCTCCAGCGCCGACTCCACGCCACTCCACTCCCAGGTAATGTCTCCCCGATGTGAATCCCTCCGATCCAGCGCACAGGACTGTCTGTAAACCTCTTCCCGGTGTCAGGGAGACTCCTCCGGGTCCGGGTTTCTGTTCCCCTCTTCCGATACTCAGACACCTGAGCCGCGCATGACGGCTGTTTCCCAAATCCAAGGGTGGACGGAGACTGGGGGGGGAAGCAGAGAATCAGTGAGTCCCCCTAGGGGTCGGGGGGAGACTCGGGCGCAGGCGGCGGACAACTGGAAACTTGACCGGGTGTCACCCAATTACGTGAGGTATGGACAACACAAACCTTTCTCCGCATTGCACTCCGAGGAGAAAGGGAAGGCTGTTGGAATGCAGGAGCGGGTCGGGCGGAGGTAAGGAGTTGAGATTGTGTGTGTAAATAGAGAGAGCGAGAGGACGATGGAGAGATTGCAGGTGGGCATTTGGAGCGGTTGGGCAGGATTCGCTGTTAGGTGGTGGAGAGGGAATTTAGATTATTCAAAGTAAAAAAAACAATAAAACGGGATTATTGAGATAAGTAGGAACAGGAAGAATTTATAAGGCAGGAAGGATATCGGATGTAATATTGGAGAATTGGGGCCAGTGTGGAATGGCACACAGGGAGGAGTTGAGGCCTGGGCAGTGGTCATCATCACACTGAATAGAGGCGATTTGCAGATGTGTCAGTGGTGATCCTTCTGCTCATGTTCTCTGCAGCAGAGGCGAGACAGAAGGAGGGGTGGCTTCCTCACTGAAAAATGTTGGATTGAATGGCCCTTGTGGCAACACAGAATGTGTGGAGGCTCGCTGAAGGAGAGGAGATTCAATGGGTGGAAAAAAAATACGATCCTGGTGTCTGTAACCAAAGAATATTCATTCAACTCAGGGTAACCAATATATGGGCTTTTCATGGGGCATTGGACTGTTCCCTCATGGTGGGCGTTTAAGCGGAAGTGGCGAAAGAGAAGGCATATGGTTATCTGATATGACCTGAATAATTGGATCCAGATTTACTTGGTTTAAGGAGGTAGGGGGGGGGGACGGGGTGTGGGACATCAGGATAGTTTTCTGATTGAAAGGTATGGAATGGTAGTGCTTTCTGTACGTAGTGGTCTTCAGCAGGGATGAGCCAAGATGACAGCGTGAATGCTATTATCCCTGACGAATCTAATTCAGCGCTGCCTCAACCTCCGAAATTTTCGCCCATATTTCCTTCGCTCCTTAGATGTCTGCCTTCACACAACCTTACCCTTTACCACCCATATTCTCCTTCATCCCCTATCACCCTTAACAACAACCCACCTTAACCTTTTTTCACATATTTCATCCCCCTCAACTTTCTTCTCCTTCCCCCCCTTTTTTTTCCCCCCTTACTACCACCCCTCCATTCCATCATCTTCAATCCCCCACAAAACCCCCTCAATACATCCCCCCCTCCCCTCCCTACCACACCCC
>CM069166.1:20644148-20781325 GCA_035221665.1 Okamejei kenojei | reverse complement strand
ATTATGAGATTGGGGTCATTGGGTAAATTGTTGCTTAGAATTTAATTGATTTTTTTAAAGTTGTGTGGGTAGATGGGGATTTGTAAGTATTTTTGTCTAAAGATATTATATATACAGCATCTGATAAACAGGGTCCTGATCGGACATCTACTTGATTTGCCTGGAAGTCATTGACAAACCTTCTTGAATTTTTGGAGCGTAATAACTGAGGAATTGATGAAGGTAAAGCATGATTGTGGTCTATATCGATTTCAGTAAGGCCTTTGACAAGGTTCCCCTTAGTAGTTGTTTTAGAAGTTCAATCTTTGGGTGTTAATGGCGTGAGACAAGAGATTCAACAGTCTAAGGGAGATTCAGAGAGTAATGGTGGATGGCGTGTTTGTCAGGTTGGAAGCCGGTGACCAGTGGGGTCCTCAGGGATCTTGGGTCCACTGTTGTTTTCAGTACATCAATATCTGATGATGGTGGAAAATTGGATTAGTAAGTATCCAAATGATACTAAGATAGGTGGTGTTGTGATAATGAAGTAGATGTTCAAATCTACAGAAGATTTGGGCAATTGAAAAGTGGGCTTGAAAGGTGGCAGATGAGTTTAAATGCTGATAAGTGTGAAGTGCTACAATCTGGCAGACAAATCAAAAATAGACGTACATTTAAATGGTGGAATTGAGAATGCTGTAACAGAGGATCTAGGAATAACTGTGCAAAATTCCCTAAGTGGAAATCGCAATGTAGAAGGTGGTAAAGAAAGCCTTTGGTGTGCTGCCTTTAAAAATCATAGCATTGAATATATGAGTAGGGAAGTAATGTTAAAAATTGTACAAGGCAATTGGTAATACCAATATCAGGAGTTTGTGTAACAATTTTGTTCCCTAGTTATAGAAGGAATGTCAACAAAATAGAAGAGTTACAGAGAGATTTACGAGAATGTTCCAGGTTCCACAACTATGTTAAAGAGAAAGGTTGAACAAGTTAGGTCTTTATTCTTTGGAGCCAGAAGGTTTAAAGTTCAATTGCATGGGGTTATCGGCACCACCACCTTGTAATTTGTTATAAAGGTATATTTTATACCTAAAGGCAGATATTCCACCCGAGCAAACAACATAACTTCACAACAGCAAGGCTGCGAAGTGGTGGTGACACTCCATATTGTGTATTTAATACTTTACTGTTTTGCCTCACTGTGAGCTTGTGCTTTTGATCTTAGCATAATGGGACGAGGCAATAAGCCATCACAGCTGGTTTCATGACATAGAAATATTGGAAAATCAATAGACAACAGACAATATACAAATAGGTTCAGGATAGGCCCAAAAACAAGAGACGTGTTATGTGACACACACCTGAGGGAGCTTGTTTGCTCAAGGGTGGAGGAATGGAATGATCTGCAGAGAGGTAGTTGAGTCAGGTGCCTATCACAACATTTTAAAAACACATTTCGAACAGTAGAAGGATAGGAAATGTTGATAGGAAATATAACCAAACGTGCCAAATGTGAAGAACTTTGATCACATGGACAGATGGGCCGAAGGGCTGTTTTCATGCTCTAGGCCACTCGGCTCTCTGCAGATACCTGGATGGCAATACCTGATAAATGCAGAGACTGTAATTAATTAGGGCCACCTTCATTAGAGTATAGAGAATGAGAGGGCTGTCCATCAGACTTTGCTGAACACAATATAACGATGCAGAATGTGTTCCTGATGGTCATGGCCTCTTGGACCAAGGTCACAGCTAAAGGGCAGTGTCAGTCTGTTAAGAAGGGAGCTGACAGGAAATGTCCTTCTCCCATAGAATGGGTTATTCCTGTGAAATTCATCACCATATGAAATGTTTTGAAGCCAAATCATGAAATTATGACAGTGGTATGGATATTTCTGGAGATTAAAGGGAAAAACAAGGGCAGTGGAAAAGCTCAACTAGGACACAGAGTGTGGGTGATCATCGTGACCATTCTGATGGTTTGACAGATCAATGGCCAAATGGCCTGCTCTTTGCGTACACATTCTGTTGCAGTGATACCAGAAGCCCACCTCCCTGGTCCACTCTGTAAGTCAAACAGCTTCCCTATTCACCTTCAATCTCCAAGGGATCTTTACTTGTAATAGTCCAAGAAAATGAGTTGCCTTATTCTTTTGTCGAGCCATCTGGCTGACAGGTAGTGATACAAAGTAAATAGAATAAGAACGACATAATGAAACGTCACAATGAAATTGTATCTGAAACTCACCAATACACAGCCATCAAGTGTTTTGCTGTATCCTACTGCACAGTGCTTGGTTGATTTTAAAAACGTCAGAATGGCTGTTGTAAATCACTGCAAAATCAACAGAAAACAGCGTCAATATTGTAAGAATCCTCTGTCCATTACATAATTCAGTATCCCACAGAGACTGCAAATACGGATATTGAATATGTACAATGCTTTGCTCATTGACAACATCACAGAAAAGTGTCAGCAGCTTCCTCAAATCTGAGATGAATAAAACTGCTAAGAGGTGTTTAAAGGTTTAGATCATACACCAAAAGTCAAACAGCAGAGTTAGTCATACAGCATAGAAACGGGCCCTTTGAGTCCGTGCAACAAACCAACCGCCCACCTACCATAAATCCTACATTTTATAACACTCCACTGCAACTTGATCCTACGACGTTCTGACCCAGTGCACCGATCATATCGTGGCAGAGGTAAAGACAAACATCCCTCCACAATAACTCCTCAATACAAGGTGTCCCACTGTAACCACTTCTCCCTTCTCAGTTCCCTGCTATCCTATAACCATATAACCATATACCAATTACAGCACAGAAACAGGCCCCCTCGCCCTTCCATTCCGCGACCATTTGTTTTCCCAAGTCCCATCACCTGCATTCAGGAAACGAAAAACACATTTCACCATCACCTCCTCCGCACCCTCGCACACCACGTGTCCCGCATCCCACACAACCCCTCATTCTCCTTCACGTCCATATAGCTATCCACTTTACTTTTAAATGTTAAAATCGATCCTGCCTCCACCACTTCTGCTGGAAGCACATTCCACACAGCCACCACCCTCTGAGTAAAGAAGTTTCCCCTCACGTTACCCCTAAACTCTTGTCCCTTTATATTCTCATGTCATGCCCTCTTGTTGAATCTTCCCTACCCTACAATGGGAAAAACGTATCCACTCAACTCTGTCTATCCCTTCTCATTTAAAACCTCAATCAAGTCAAATCAATTAAAGACCTCCCAAACACTCATGAACTGTGTGGTCAATTCAGCTCAAACTCAAGAGTCAAGAATGTTTTTATTGTCACAAGTTCCCAATTCAACAAAATGAATAAGAAGGAACTGCAGATCTGGAAAAAAATCAAAGGTAATACAAATGCTGGAGAAACTCCAGCGGATGCGCAAGCATCTATGGAGCAAAGGAATAGGTGACTTCCGTGTCGAGACCCTCTTCAGACTGTGTGGGGGTTGGTGGGGCGGGAAGAAAGGAAGAGCCGGAGACAGTGGGACGTGGGAGAGCTGGGGAACGGGACAGAGAGAGGGAGGAAGCAGGGACTACCTGAAATTGGGAAGTCAATGTTCATACTGCTGGGTGTAAACTACCCAAACGAAATAGGAGGTTGCTGCTGCTCCAATTTACAGGGACTCACTGTTGGCATCGGAGAGGAGCAGGACAGAAAGGTCGGATTCTCGGATGGGAGGGGGAGTTGAAGTGGCTGAGTTAGCCAGTGGAAGATCATGTTGGTTATTAGAGAACTGGCGAAGGCATTGGGTGAAGCGATCGCCAAGCCTACGCTTTGTCTCATCAATGTAGAGCAGCTGACACCTAGAGCAGCGGATGCAATAGATTAGGTTGAGTGGAGCAGAATCACTGCCGCACCTGGAAAGACTGCTTGGTCCTTGGCTGGAGTCAAGTGGGGTGGTAAAGCGACAAGTGTAGCATTTCCAGTGGTTGCAAGGGAAAGTACCAGGGGAGGGGGTGGTTTGGGTGGGAAGGACAAATTGACCAGGGAGTTATGGAGGGAGCGTCCTCTGCGGAAAGCTGAAAGGGGAGGAGATGGAAGTATGTGGGCCAGTGTTGGGATCCTGTTTGGAGGTGCAAAAATGTCAGGAGGATTATCTGTTGTATGTGACGCCTGTAGGGTGGAAGGTGAGGACAAGGGGGACTTCTGACCTTGTTATGAGTGAGAGAGGGGAATGGGGAGTGGAGAGCAGAGTTACGGGCATAAAAAAGAACCCTGTGAGAAGCCTCATCTCTAGTATGAAGAGGGAACCCCTGTCCCCTAAAGCATGAGGACATCTCGATGCCCTGGTTTGGAAACACCTCATCCTGGTGCAGATGCGGCGTAGACGAGAATTGGGAGGAGGGGATAGAGTCTTTCATGAAGCAGTGGGATGAGTGTTAGTCCAGATAGCCATGGGATCAGTGGGTTTAATAGTAGATGTTCGGGCCAGTAGTCCATCACCTTTTATGGAGATAGTGAGGTCCAGAAATGGTAGGAGATGTTGGAAATGGTTCCAGGTGAATTTGAAAGTGCTGGGATGGAAGTTAGTGGTGAAATAATCAAATCAGTATTTGTTATGGTACAACGAGGTAGCTACCAATGCAGTCGTCGATGTAGCGGAGGTAGAGTTTCGGGATAGGCCACGGTACGCCTCGAACAAGAGAAAAGAAAGAAATTCTTTACTTGCAGCGCACAGACAGAATATGTAAACATAGCAACTTCCTGTTAACAATATAATCAATGATAGGAATGTATATATAATATATATATATATAATATATATATTATAAACATACACACAAACAAAAGAACAAACTATAATAGTGCAAAAAAGACAAAACTAATGTCCCAGGTTCTGAAGAAGTGGTCTCGACCCGAATAACGTCGCCTATCTCCTTCGCTCCTTAGATGCTGCTGCACCCGCTGAGATTCTCCAGCATTTTTGTGTAGTCCCAAGTCCTATATAGTTTGGGAGCTTATTAGAGGTTGTAGTGTTAATAGGCTGATGGCTGCAGAAAGAAGCTGGCCTGAAACATTACAGTTTTTCAGCTCCTAAATCTTCCTCCTGATAGAAGGGTGATATGAGTGTGGCCAAGAGCGTGGTCTCTGATGATGCCTGGCTGCCTTGTTGTGGCAGTGACTCTTGTAAATCCTTAGATGATGGGGGAGGTTAGTACTGTGATGGACTGGACAGTGTTCACCACTTTGCAAAAAGTCTTCTTTGCTCCTGGGCGTTCCATCATTTGTAGAGAATGACACCACGCATGTGGCCGGACCACTAACAACGATGAGACAAGAGTACAGAACAAAGTAACATTGTGTCACGACAATAGCAGTAAGACAAAGATGCTATTTCTTGACTTCAGGAAAAAGCTGGAAACAGCACAGAGAAGATTTACAAGGATGTTGCCAGGACTAGAGGGTCTGAGCTACAGGGAGATGTTGAATTGAGGGCCAGAGGACATAGGTTTAAGGTTGAAGGGGAAAAGATTTAATAGGAATCTGAGGTAGACAAAAGTGCTGGAGAAACTCAGCGGGTGACGCAGCATCTCTGAAGATAAGGATTAGTGGATGTTTCAGGTCGAGGCCTTTCTTAATTCTGAAACATCGCCTATTCCTTCTCTCCATAGATGCTGCCTCACCTGCTGAGTTTCTCCAGCATTTTTGTCTACCTTTGATTTTTCTAGCATCTGCAGTTCTTTCATAAACATAGGAATCTGAGGGTTAACTTGTCACCGAAATGATGTGGATGTATGGATAAGATGCCAGAGGAGTATGTTGAGGCAGGGATTATCCCAATGTTAAGAAACAGTTAACTGGTAAATGGTAGACAGGTTTGGGGGACCGCCGGCAGTTGGACTAGTGTTGCTGGACATGTTGGCCTGTGTGGGCAAGTTGAGCCTGAAGAGCCCTGTTTTCCACGCTGCATCACCTATGACCTATAACTCGTGTAGTACATGACCCAACAGCACCAAATATGCAACATAGAAATGGTTGAGAGCTTCCTTTGCATAATATCATCAACGGTCAGCCATGGACCAACCGCATTGACGTGGACAGCCAGATGATACACCAATGCATCTATTTCCTCAGGAGACTAAGGACCATTCACACGTCCCAAACGTAATACATTATACTACACATGATCACAGAAAGCATTAAAGTTGTTGCATCGCAGCTTGCTAGGTAACGAGGAAGGGGGGGAGAGGGAACCCAGGGGGGGGAGAGGGACAGGGGGGGAAGAGGGAAAGGGGGGAGAGGGAGGGGGGGAGAGGAAGGGGGGGAGAGGGAAGGGGGGGGAGAGGGAAAGGGGGTGAGAGGGAAGTGGGGGAGAGGGAAGGGGGGATAGGGTAAGGGGGGAGAGAAAGGGGGAGAGGAAGGGGGGAGAGGGAAGGGGAACGGGAAAGGGGGGGGAAGAGGGAAGAGGGGGGAGAGGAAGGGGGAGAGGGAAGGGGGGAGAGGGGGAGAAGGGGGGGAGAGAAGGGGGGGGAGAGGGAAGGGGGGAGAGGGAAGGGGGAGAGGTTAGGTGGGAGAGGGTAGGGAGGGGGGAGAGGTGTAGGGGGTGGGGGGAAGGGGGAGGGGTTGGTTGGGGTTGGGGGGAGAGGGAAGGGGGGGGAGGGAAGGGGGGGGGAAGGGGGGAGGGGGGGTTTGGGGAGGGAAGGGGGAGAGGGAAGGGGGGAGAGGGAAGGGGGGGAGTAAAGGGGGGGGGAGTGAAAATGGGGAAGGGAAGGGGGGGTGTGTGGGGGGGATAGTGAAGGGGGGGGGAAGTGGGGGGGTGGAGGGTTATGGGGGGAGAGTTTGGGGTGTTGAAGGGGGGAGAGAAATCCAGCGCGGGGCTTGTTTTTTTTCAGCAAACAATTAAAGGCCCACAGGAGCCGTTGGAAGTGAAGGAGGGGGAGGAGCGACACCCGACCGGTAAGCTTTAAAATCAAGCAGGCGGGGACTTGTTTTTTACCCAAATTCCATAACATTCCATTTGGAGAAGTGGGTTTTTTTTTAGGGAAGCCGCGCTGATTGGTGGAAGTGGACCAGGGTAAGCAGCTGATTGGCAGTCAGATCCCAGCAGTTGTTGTTACTTTATATTTGTATCCTGTGTAAGGGGGGGGGCAGTAATGAAGGCCAGGGCAGTGTACTGTTCTGTATGGGGGGGGTTGTCAGATGTGGGAGGTCAGGGAATCTGATAGCCCTCCAGACATCCACATCTGCGCCAGGTGTGTTGAGATGGGGCTCCTAAAGGACTGTGTTAGAACCTGGAGCAGCAGCTCGATGACCTCCGTCTCCTCAGGGAGAATGAGGAGGTAATAGAGAGGAGCTACAGGGAGGTAGTCACTCCCAGACCACAGGAGGCAGACAGGGTGGGTCACAGTTAGGAAGGGCAAGGGGCAGAGGGCAGGGGCTAGAGAGTACCCCTGTGACCGACACCTGGAAAATAGGTACTCGGGTTTTGAGTACGATTGGAGGGGACAGCCTAGCTGGGGGCAGCAACAGCGGCCAGGCCCTCCGGCACAGAGACCGGCCCTGATGCTCAGAAGGGTAGCAAAAAGAGGAGGCAATTGCAAAATGAGGGGGTCGGATAGGCGATTCTGTGGACGCAGTCGGGAGACCCGATGGTAGTTTGCCTCCCTGGTGCCAGGATCTCACATGTGTGTCAAACGTGTACAAAAGATTTCTGATAAGGGAGGGAAGGAGCCTGATGTTGTGGTACACATAGGTACCAATGACATAGGCAGTAAAAAAGTGATGAGGTCCCTGAAGGGAGAATTTAGGGAGTTTGGGGGGAAAGTTAAGGAGAAGGACCTAAAAGGATAACGATTTCAGGATTACTACTGCCTGTGCCGCGTGACAGTGAGAATAGGAATGAAATGAGGTGGAGGATAAATGCGTGGCTGAGGGACTGTGGTGCAGGTGGCAGGGATTCAAGTTTCTTGATCACTGGGACCATCTTTTGGGGAAGGCATGATCTGTACACAAAGGACGGGTTGCACTTGGAGCCCGAGGGGGACCAATATCCTGGCAGGAGATTTGCAAAGGCTACTGGGGAGACTTTAAACTAGAAAGGCTGGGGGGAGGGACCTCGGGTAGAGGGGGCTAGGGGATAGGGTGTGGGGCAAGAGGCAGAGAAGGGAAGCACTCGGATCCAAAATGTAGCGAGAACGATGAAAAAGATAATAGGCAGAGAATAAGGGGATGGTGGGTTTCTAAAATGTGCATATTTTAAAATGCTAGGAGCAGTGTAAGTAAGGTGGACGAACTTAGAGCATGGATTGACACCTGGAAATATGATGTTTGTGGCAATCAGTGAAACATGGTTGCAGGAGGGCTGTGATTGGAAACTAAATATTCCAGGATTTCGTTGCTTCAGGTGTGATAGAATTGGAGGGACCAGAGGGGGAGTTGTTGCATTGCTTGTCAGAGAAGATATTACAGCAGTGGTTTGGCAGGATAGATTAGAGGGCTCGTCTAGGGAGGCTATTTGGGTGGAACTGAGAAGTGGGAACGGTGTAGCAACACTTTTAGGGGTGTATTATAGACCGCCAAATGGGGAGCGTGAATTGGAAGAGCAAATATGTAAGGAGATAGCAGATTAGTAGTAAGCACAAGGTAGTGATTGTGGGAGATTTCAATTTTCCAAAAATAGACTGGGAAACACATTCTGTAAATGGGCTGGATGGTTTGGAGTTTGGAAAATGTGTGCAGGATAGTTTTTTGCAGCAGTACATAGAGGTATCGACCAGAGAAGGAGCAGTGCTGGACCTCCTGTTAGGAAATGAGGCAGGTCAGGTGACGGAGGTATGCGTTAGTGAGCACTTCGGGACCAGTCATCACAATACCATTAGTTTCAATATAATTATGGAGAGAGTCAGAACTGGACCTAGGGTGGAGATTTTTGATTGGAGAAAGGCTAACTTTGAGGAATGCGTAAGGATTTTAAGGAGTGAATTGGACAGTTTGTTTCATGGGAAGGACGTAGAAGAGAAATGGAGGACATTTTAAAGGGGAAATTGTAAGAGTACAGAATCTTTACGTCCCTGTTAGATTGAAAGGAAATAGAAAAATTGGAAAGAGCCATGGTTTTCAAGGGAAATTGGACACTTGTTTCGAAAAAAGAGAGATATCTACAATAATTAATAGGCATGGAGTAAATGAGGTGCTAGAGAGTATATAAAGAATGTAAAAAGGATCTTAAGAAAGAAATTAAAGGCTAAAAGAAGATATGAGGTTGCTTTGGCAAGAAAGGTGAAAGTAAACCCAAAGGGTTTCTACAGCTATATTAATAGCAAAAGGATAACGAGGGATAAAATTGGACCATTAGAGAACCAGAATGGACAGCTATCTGCGGAGCCAAAAGAGATGGGGGAGATATTGAACAATTTATTTTCTTCGGTATTCACCAAGGAGAAGGATATTGAACTCGGTGAGTTAAGGGGAAAAAGTAGAGTAGCTATGGAAACTATGAGATTCAAAGAGAGGAAGTACTGACACTTTTGAAAAATATAAAAGTGGATAGGTCTCCAGGTCCTGACAGGATATTCCCTAGGACATTGAGGGAAGTTAGTGTAGAAATAGCAGGAGCTAAGACAGAAATATTTCAAATGTCATTAGAAACGGGAATAGTGCCGGAGGATTGGCGTACTGCGCATGTTGTTCCATTGTTTAAAAAGGGTTCAAAGAATAAACCTAGCAATTATAGACCTATTAGTTTGACGTCAGTGGTGGGCAAATTAATGGAAAGGATACTTAGAGATAATATATATAAGCATCTGGATAAACAGGGTCTGATCAGAACAGTCAACATGGATTTGTGCCTGGAAGGTCATGTTTGACAAACCTTCTTGAATTTTTTGAAGCGGTAACTAGGGAAATTGATGAGGGTAAAGCAGTGGATGTTGTCTATATGGATTTCAGTAAGGCCTTGACAAGGTTCCCCATGGAAGGTTGGTTAAGAAGGTTCAATCTTTGGGTGTTAATGGCGGAGTAGCAAGATGGATTCAACAGTGGCTGAATGGAGATGTCAGAGAGTAATGGTGGATGGCTGTTTGTCAGGTTGGAAGCCGGTGACCAGTGGGGTGCCTCAGGGATCTGTGTTGGGTCCACTGTTGTTTGTCATGTACATCAATGATCTGGATGATGGGGTGGAAAATTGGATAAGTAAGTATGCAGATGATACTAAGATAGGTGGTGTTGTGGATAATGAAGTAGATTTTCAAAGTCTACAGAGAGATTTGGGCCATTTGGAAAAGTGGGCTGAAAGGTGGCAGATGGAGTTTAATGCTGATAAGTGTGAAGTGCTACATCTTGGCAGGACAAATCAAAATAGGACGTACATGTTAAATGGTAGGGAATTGAGGAATGCTGTGGAACAGAGGGATCTAGGAATAACTGTGCATAGTTCCCTGAAGGTGGAATCGCATGTAGATAGGGTGGTAAAGAAAGCCTTTGGTGTGCTGGCCTTTATAAATCAGAGCATTGAATATAGGAGTAGGGAAGTAATGTTAAAATTGTACAAGGCATTGGTAAGACCAATTCTGGAGTATGGTGTACAATTTTGGTCGCCTAGTTATAGGAAGGATGTCAACAAAATAGAGAGAGTACAGAGGAGATTTACTAGAATGTTGCCAGGGTTCCAGCAACTATGTTACAGAGAAAGGTTGAACAAGTTAGGTCTTTATTCTTTGGAGCGCAGAAGGTTAAGGGGGGACTTGATTGAGGTCTTTAAAATGATGAAAGGGATAGACAGAGTTGACGTGGATATGTTTTTCCCATTGAGGGTAGGGAAGATTCAACAAGAGGGCATGACATGAGAATTAAGGGACAGAGGTTTCAGGGTAACGTGAGGGGGAACTTCTTTACTCAGAGGGTGGTGGCTGTGTGGAATGACCTTCCAGCAGAAGTGGTGGAGGCAGGATCGATTTTAACATTTAAGAGTAAAGTGGATAGGTATATGGACGTGAAGGGAATGGAGGGGTATGGTCTGAGTGCAGGTAGATGGGACTAGGGGAAAACAAATGGTTGGCACGGACTGGAAGGGCCGAGAGGGCCTGTTTCCGTGCTGTAATTGTTATATGGTTATGTTTCATGTATTTTGTGTTTTTATGACTATTGGCAGATCAATTTCCCTCCTGGGATAAATAAAGTTCTATTGCATCGTATCGGACCAACACCTTTGTAATTGTTATATGGTTATATGGTTATACCTGTAAGGCAGGATATTTCCACCCGAGCAAACAACATAACTTCACAGACCGCAGAGGCTGCGAAGGTGGGTGGTGACACTCATATTTGTGTATTTAATACTTTACTATTTTGCCTCACTGGTGGAGCTTGTGCTTTGAACTTAGCATGAATGGGAAGAGGCAAAGCCATAGCAGCTGGTTTCAGGTACATAGAGGAGTATTGGAAAATCAATAGACAACAGACAATAGACAATAGGTGGAGGAGTAGGCCAAAAACAAGGAGACGTGTTTATGGTGACACAAACCTGAGGGAGGCTTGTTTGCTCCAGGGTGGTGTGGATATGGAATGAGCTGCCAGAGGAGGTAGTTGAGGCAGGTGCTATCACAACATTTAAACACATTTCGACAGGTAGATGGATAGGAAAGGTTGAGTAGGATATGAGACAAACGTGGCCAAATGTGAAGAACTTTGATCAGCAAGAAAATGAGTTGCTTATTTCTTTTGTCGAGCCCTGGCTGACAGGTAGTGATACAAAGGATAGAATAGAAGGACATAATGAACGTTCTCAAGTTGGGCTGAAGGGCTTGTTTTCATGCTCTATGGCACTGGCTCTCTGGCAGATACCTGGATGGCAAGACTGATAAATGCAGAGACTGTATTAATTAGGGCCACCTTCATTAGAGTTTAGGAGAATGAGAGGGATGTCATAGACTCTGCTGAACACCAATAGAACTGGATGCAGGAAGGTGTTCCTGATGGTCAGGGACTCTCGGACCAGAGGTCACAGGCTAAAGGTCAGTGGTCAGTCTGTTAAGAAGGGAGCTGACAGGAAATGTCTTCTCCCAGAGAATGGTGATTCTGTGAAATTCTTCACCATTGAAATGTGTTGAAGCCAAATCATGAAATATATGTCAGTGGTTGGATATTTCTGGAGATTAAAGGGAACAAGGGCTGTGGAGAAAGCTGCAACTGGACACAGAGTGTGGGTGATCAGTCGTGACCATTCTGAATGGTTGAACAGGATCAATGGGCCAAATGGCCTGCTCCTGCTCCACATTCTGTTGCTGTGATACCCAGAAGCCCACCTCCCCTGGTCCAGTCTGTAAGTCAACAGCTTCCCCATTCACCTTCAACTCCAAGGGATCCTTTACTTGTGAATAGTCCAAGAAAATGAGTTGCTTATTTCTTTTGTCGAGCCCTGGCTGACAGGTAGTGATACAAAGGATAGAATAGAACGACATAATGAACGTTCTCAAGTGAAATTGTATTCTGACTCACCAATACACATGCCATCAAGTGTTTTGCTGTATCCTACTGCACAGGGCTTGGTTGGATTTAAAAACGTCAGATGGCTGTTGTAAATCACTGCAAAAACAAACAGAACAGGGTCAGATATTGGTAGAATCCATGTCCATACATTATTCTGTTCCCACAGAGCTGCAAAGAAGGAGATTGATTATGGTTAATGCTTTGCCAATTGACAACATCAACAGAAAAGTTCAGCAGCTCCTCAAATATGTGATGAAGAAAACTGCTAAGAGGTGTTAAAGTTAGTCATACACCAGTTAGTCATACAGCAGAGTTAGTCATACAGCAGAAACGGGCCCTTGAGTCCGTGCAACAACCAACCGCCCACCTCCATTAATCCTACATTTTATATACACTCCTCTGCCACTTGATCCTCGACGTTCTGACCCAGTGCACGATCAGTCGGGAGAGGTAAAGATACATCCTCCACAATAACTCTCAATACAGGTGTCCCACTGGATCCCTTCTCAGTCCCTGCTATACTATAACCATATAACCATATAACAATTACAGCACAGAAACAGGCCCTCTCGGCCCTTCCAGTCCGTGCCGACCATTTGTTTTCCCCAAGTCCCATCTACCTGCATTCAGACCATTCCCTTCACGTCCATATAGCTATCCACTTTACTTTTAAATGTTAAAATCGATCCTGCCTCCACCACTTCTGCTGGAAGCTCATTCCACACAGCCACCACCCTCTGAGTAAAGAAGTTTCCCCTCACGTTACCCCTAAACTTCTGTCCCTTAATTCTCATGTCATGCCCTCTTGTTGGAATCTTCCCTACCCTCAATGGGAAAAACGTATCCACGTCAACTCTGTCTATCCCTTTCATCATTTTAAAGACCTCAATCAAGTCAAATCAATTAAAGACTCCCAAAACACTCATGACTGTGTGGTCAAATTCAGCTCAAACTCAAGAGTCAAGAATGTTTTATTGTCACATGTCCCAATCAAAAAAATGAATAAGAAGGAACTGCAGATGCTGGAAAAATCAAAGGTAGATACAAATGCTGGAGAAACTCAGCGGATGCGGCAGCATCTATGGAGCAAAGGAATAGGTGACGTTCCGTGTCGAGACCCTTCTTCAGACATGTGTGGGGGTGGTGGGGCGGGAAGAAAGGAAGAGGCGGAGACAGTGGGCTGTGGGAGAGCTGGGAACGGGACAGGAGAGAGGGAGGAAGCAGGGACTACCTGAAATTGGGGAAGTCAATGTTCATACTGCTGGGGTGTAAACTACCCAAACGAAATATGAGGTGCTGCTCCCCCAATTTACAGTGGGACTCACTGTGGCCATGGAGGAGGAGCAGGACAGAAAGGTCGGATTCGGAATGGGAGGGGGAGTTGAAGTGCTGAGCCAGTGGAAGATCATGTTGGTTATTGAGAACTGAGCGAAGGCATTGGGTGAAGCGATCGCCAAGCCTACGCTTGGTCTCATCAATGTAGAGCAGCTGACACCTAGAGCAGCGGATGCAATAGATGAGGTTGTAGGAGGTGCAGGTGAATCTCTGCCGCACCTGGAAAGACTGCTTGGGTCCTTGGCTGGAGTCAAGTGGGGTGGTAAAGCGACAAGTGTAGCATTTCCTGTGGTTGCAAGGGAAAGTACCAGGGGAGGGGGTGGTTTGGGTGGGAAAGGACAAATTGACCAGGGAGTTATGGAGGGAGCGGTCTCTGCGGAAAGCCGAAAGGGGAGGAGATGGGAAGATGTGGCCAGTGGTGGGATCCTGTTGGAGGTGGCAAAAATGTCGGAGGATTATCTGTTGTATGTGACGCCTGGTAGGGTGGAAGGTGAGGACAAGGGGGACTCTGCCCTTGTTATGAGTGGAGGGGATGGGGAGTGAGAGCAGAGTTACGGGGCATAGAAAAGACCCTGGTGAGAGCCTCATCTCTAGTTGAAGAGGGGAACCCCTGTCCCCTAAAGCATGAGGACATCTCCGATGCCCTGGTTTGGAACACCTCATCCTGGGTGCAGATGCGGCGTAGACGGAGGAATTGGGAGTAGGGGATAGAGTCCTTTCAGGAAGCAGGGTGGGATGAAGTGTAGTCCAGATAGCCATGGGAGTCAGTGGGTTTATAGTAGATGTCGGTCAGTAGTCTATCACCTGTGATGGAGATTGTGAGGTCTAGAAATGGTAGGGAGATGTTGGAAATGGTCCAGGTGAATTTGAGTGCTGGATGGAAGTTAGTGGTGAAATAGATCAAATCAGTGAGTTGTGTATGGGTACACGAGGTAGCACCAATGCAGTCGTCGATGTAGCGGAGGTAGAGTTCGGGGATAGGGCCACGGTACGCCTCGAACAAGGATAAAAGAAAGAAATTCTTACTTGACGGCACAACAGAATATGTACACAAACATAACTCTGTTAAATACATACACACAAACAAAGGAACAAACAATAATAGTGCAAAAAAGACAAAATAATGTCCCCAAGTCTGAAGAAGGGTCTCAACCCGAAAGTCGCCTATCACCTTGTCCTTAGATGCTGCTGCACCCGCTGAGTTTCTCCAGCATTTTATGTAGTCCCCAAGTCTATATAGTTTGGAGCTTATTTAGAGGTTGTAGTGTTTAATAGGCTGATGGCTGCAGGAAAGAAGCTGTTCCTGAACATTACAGTTTTCAGGCTCCTAAATCTTCTTCCTGATAGCAGGTGTGATATGAGTGTGGCCAAGGAGGCGTGGGTCTCTGATGATGCTGGCTGCGTTTTTGTGGCAGTGACTCTTGTAAATCCCTTAGATGATGGGGAGGTTAGTATGTGTGATGGACTGGACAGTGTTCACCACTTTGCAAAAAGTCTTCTTTGCTCCTGGGCGTTCCATCAGTTTGTAGATGACACCACTGCAGTGGGCCGGACCACTAACAACGATGAGACAAGAGTACAGAACAAAGTAACATTGTGTGATGACAATAGCAGTAAGACAAAGATGCTATTTCTTGACTTCAGGAAACAATCTGGAAACAGCACAGAGAAGATTTACAAGGATGTTGCCAGGACTAGAGGGTCTGAGCTACAGGGAGATGTTGAATTGAGGGCCAGAGGACATAGGTTTAAGGTTGAAGGGGAAAAGATTTAATAGTAAGATTAAACGAGAACTTACCAGTTCGAAGTTTGA
The DNA here is from genome assembly GCA_035221665.1 of Okamejei kenojei. Lineage (NCBI taxonomy): Eukaryota > Metazoa > Chordata > Chondrichthyes > Rajiformes > Rajidae > Okamejei > Okamejei kenojei. Next base: position 20,765,736 of record CM069166.1, on the reverse strand, counting down.
TCGTTATTTTATGAGGAGTTACGATGAGGGATTACGTGAAGAACCCCGCCTCACGCTGGCAAACGGCATACTTCAAAGCAGCGGCATGAAAAACACAGAACACCAAATAGCCGAAGTAACATAGTAAGGCTCATAAAAGACTTAGAACTACCAGATTGATCATTTATTTTATGAGGGAGGGAGTGGAGGCACGGTAACTCCTCATAAAATAACGATCAAACTTCGAACTGGTAAGTTCTCGTTTAATCTTACTATTTTACTTCGGAGTCACGTGAGTGACTACGTGAAGATTTTAAAGCTTTCTGTGTTTTTTATGTCGTAGTATTTAATTAGTACGACAGTCCGGCTAAGTAAATACATACATGAGAAACCAGACTAATATTAGTTCTTTCCATAATTAACTTTTTAATGGTTTAAAGAACATATAATAACCCTCCTTATATCCGAGGGAATGATTACAAGTGATAAAAGATATAAGTGACTACATAACTTGGTTATAGTAATCAATAGTATACAAAGCAGGTAATTATATTGATCCCAACACCGCGTGGCCAAAACTTGTCATAGTGTGAACAGGTTTATTGTAGAACTTTGAAAAAGTTTCTTCTTTACTCCACCCTGCGATTTTTAAAATATGCTCGAGTGGTACGTCCCGCACCTTCGCCGCGGACGTAGCTGCAGCTCTGGTGGAGTGAAATTTGAACACATCAGTGTCTACTCCCGCTAAAACCAACACCTGTTTCAACCATTTTGAGATAGTTTGAACTGAAGCTTTTGTGTGTGGCTTTTTATGCGTAATCATCAACGTTTTTTCATTTCCTCGAAGAGTTTCAGTAACTTTAACATATTGATTCAAATGTTTAACCACACACAAAGTAGGATCAAATAGGATAAGCTTGAAAGGTTACCTTAGCTCCAGATCTCCCTGGTCTGCTTTGTTTGATCAGATCGTAAACATAGAACACAATGTTATCTGTAGTCACATGCATACAGTCTAAACGCAACATTTGTAAAGTTTGCACTCTTTGAGCTGAAACCAATGATATTAACATTATTAATTTGAATGTTAATCTTTCCAATGACAATCCTTCAATTGGAGTCCACTGTCTAAGTAAGGTAAGTACAATGCTCACATCCCAAATCTCTGTGTATTTAGGTTTGGGTGGATTAATATTAAAGATTCCTTTCATGAATCTAGATATTAGTGGATGCGATCCAATTGATTTCTGGTCAGACATAAGTCCTAAATAAGATAAGGCACTGCGTGCAGTGTTAGTAGCACTGTAACTTAAATGTTGCTCAAAATGCAATTTTAGCAAGGAGCTCCAATACATTTTCCATGCAATATCACAGTATCACAATATCAAACATGCAATATTCACCGTATCATAAGAAATATTTGACTGTGTGCAAAATTCTTCCCATTTCTTAACACGTGTCATATCTTGTTTTTGTGTGTTATCTCGCCATGATGCGACTATAACCTCCATAGTTTTGTCCGACAATCCCAGCTCCTGTAGTGGTCTGGTCAAAACCTGCAGATTAATAAATTCATATATGCATATAATGCATAAATTTCTTTGGTTACTGGATTAATCAAAATATCACTACAGTTAGGAATTGACATATATGGTTCTTTAATCATATTCAGCATTAATGGGAACCAAGTTTGTGTTGGCCAATTTGGAACTACCAACAATCCTGTGGCAGAATCTTGTTCTATTTCCTTCAGACATTGCTGAACCAAAGCAAAAGGTGGAAAAGCATAAAATAACATATTCCCCCAGTTCAATGAAAAAGCATCTACTGCTACTGCATCTGGATCGTGTTCCCAAGACACATATTTAGGCAATTGATGATTAAGCCTTGATGCAAACAAATCAATTTCTGGTAAACCAAATTGAGTTACAATATTCTTAAATATTGCTGGATTAAGCATCCATTCTGTGTTATCTTTAAATATCCTTGATCTTTTATCTGCCACTACATTGTCTTTACCTGGAATGTAGTTTGCTGAAATCCAAATTTGGCGATCAATACACCATTGCCATATTTCATTGACCAGACAATCACATGATACTGATCTGACTCCCCCATGTGATTAATATATGCAACAGCCGTTTTATTGTCTAACTGTATTAATACATGTAGACCCTTTTTTGAACAGCAATATGCTTTTAGACCATAGAAAGCACCCAATAACTCTAAATAGTTAATACCATAAGTTTGAAGAAACGTTTCTTCTTGGACTTTCCATCTACCTCCACAACTGGAGGATGAATCTGTTACCCCCCCCCCCCCCCCCCCCCCCCCCCCCATCCGAGAGCATTAGCATCTATTTATAAACAATTTCAGGCTGTTTAATCAGAATTTGCAGTTTTTAGCAGCTTGTGGGGTATTTTTAACCCACCATGGTAATTCCAACAAAACTTCTTTTGTTAATTGCATAGGCCTATCAAAGTGGCCTGCCCTCTCTTTGAGAGCTCTTATTTTGTCCCTTTGAAGATTTTGATTAATGTAATGGACCAAATTCTACTGCAGGAAATGCTGCTACTAGTTTACCAATAGTTTTCACTACTTTTCGGATGGAAGGATAAGTTTGTGAATGAGATCACAAATCACAAAAAATCATCAACTTTATCTTTGTTGGTAAAGTATTAACATAGTTTCTGAGTTAATTACAAACTCCAAATAGTTAATTGATTGTGCTGGCTGCAGCTGGAATTTAATTGGATGAATCAAGAACCCTAGCTTTAACAAAGCTTTTGTACTGAAACTAATTCTCAGCTGACTCTTGATTGCCATAATGATTAGAATGTCATCGAGATAAGCCATAACGATGTGTTTTTGTACTCTTAATTGGGCTAAAACTGGTTTCAACAGTTTAGTAAAGAGCCTGGAAGCTGAACTCAATCCATTTGGCAAAGCTTTAAACTGCCATAATTGTCCCAGCCAATTAAATTTTAAGCACCTCCAGAAACTGATATATTGGTACAGAATAATAGGCATTTCTCAAATCAATCGTAGCCATATAACAACCTGCTGATATTAAATATCTTGCAGTATTTAAATGTTTTCCATTTAAAAATTTGTATTCTACCACTTATTTAGATCTGTAAGGTCCAGAATAATTCTGCAAACACCATCTTTTTATGTCTTTTGAAAAATCTTAGACACAATTGATGCTCGTGTTCATAAGTTTTTTCCAATAACATCTTTTCAGATAATTTGTCAATTTCCACATTAATCTCTGCTTTTCCAATTGCAGTAAACACGAAAGCATAGGCAGGTTTATCTGTACTGGAGGATTAACCCCTTCTTTAAATGTAATAGTGGCTCCTGAAACTGCTTGTAAAAATAAACCGATCAGAAATAATAGTAAGCCAGTCTTTATAAAATTTTTGTAATCTCCCTCCAACTGGAGATTAATCCGCAGTTTCTTTAAAGATAGAACAAGTCTTTAATACCTCTCCATATGAGCGTGGTGGTCTCCTTTTCCCCGAATACGGGTAAGTATTGGCCTGTGCAGTACAATAATATTTCCTTGACATATTTCTGCCTTTATTTCCAAAATCAAATCCCCTTCTGGGCGAAAAAATACCTTTTTTGTCCTAAGACGAAGGTTTCATGCAGTTAAAATTTTTAGCTTCTTCATCCAATTTTTAATAATTTAGGCAGATTTACTCCAAACAGATAACCAGGAGCTTGAACACCACTTGCTTGAACCACACAAGCTTGCAAACCTTGGGTGAAATATGGGCCGAATAGCCATTTTCCTCATACAATAATTTCATAGAAAGAATTTGCACAATAGGCCCTCTTTTTTTTAAAACTTATCCATCTCCCCAAAACCATAATGGTAGCAGAATAATTTGTGAGGATTTTTGAACCTCACTTCTTGAGCTCTCATATTTGGGGTCATGGATGCCCATATCAACGGATAAACCGTAGGCACTTTCAATGAGGCACAATTTCCTGTGCGTTTATAATTCTGATGTTTCAATCATCACAGAATCATGAAGTTGGTGAGATACCATATATTAATGTTGGCAGCTAGGTTTTCTTCCATAGCCTCACCACTTCCTTCATATATAGCAAATTCTTTTGCTATCTCAGGCACATTTGGCCTTTCTTTTATTTTGTGGTGTGTTTTCAAAAGCAAATCACCATCAGCAGGGTCTTCCTTCTGCAGCCCTAAATCAATTGGGATTTCATCCCATGAGACTTCCTTCGGCCCAAATCCTGGGTCCGGAGTTCCAACTCCCAATTAGGCCCACAGCCATATCAGAATAATTAAACCCCTCAGGGCTTTTTTGGGAACCTTCTGGGTACTGTGACCCTAGTCTCATAATTTTTTGGAGAACTTTCTCCATATGCTCCATTATTAGTTCCATATAGTTTAATTATCTGGAGGACTTTCAGTATGAGTCATCAGAACCACGGGCCTCTCAGATTTCTTTTACATTTTTAGGAGCATTTCTCTCCGTGGTTATAACTTTTGGAGAATCTAGAACTCACTAACGGGTATATCAGCGGCCACCGGTATCGGAACCGGATCCGCACTAGCTTTTTTCCCGTATTTTTATTTTCACCCCGGGAAGCTCTTTTTACCCGCGAATTTTCTTTGCCGATTTCTCCATTTCTTTCATTTAATCTGTGCTAAACAGCACTTTAACGTGACTCTGACTTTTTATTTTACTTTATTTTTACTGCTGGACCCACCCAGCGTACGCTAAAAAACATCCCGACTTTGCTGCACTTACCTGCGGGGCCGTTCCGACCGCTGCGAGGAGCTGCTCCTTACTGCAGCTCCTCCTTCCGCCGTCAGCGTCGACGTAATGCCGTTTGCCAGCGTGAGGCGGGGTTCTTCACGTAGTCACTCACGTGACTCCGAAGTAAAATAGGAATCTGAGGTAGACAAAAGTGCTGGAGAAACTCAGCGGGTGACGCAGCATCTCTGAAGATAAGGATTAGTGGATGTTTCAGGTCGAGGCCTTTCTTAATTCTGAAACATCGCCTATTCCTTCTCTCCATAGATGCTGCCTCACCTGCTGAGTTTCTCCAGCATTTTTGTCTACCTTTGATTTTTCTAGCATCTGCAGTTCTTTCATAAACATAGGAATCTGAGGGGTAACTTGTTCACCGAAATGATGGTGGATGTATGGATAAGTTGCCAGAGGAGGTAGTTGAGGCAGGGATTATCCCAATGTTTATGAAACAGTTAGACTGGTACATGGGTAGGACAGGTTTGGGGAGATATGGCCCAAACGCCGGCAGGTGGGACTAGTGTAGCTGGGACATGTTGGCCTGTGTGGGCAAGTTGGGCCGAAGAGCCTGTTTCCACGCTGCATCACTCTATGACTCTATAACATCATGGAGTACATGACCCGATCAGCACCAATGATGCAACAATAGAAATGGTTGAGAGCTTCCTTGGCATAAATATTATCAACGGTCTGCCATGGACCAACCGCATTGACATGACAGCCAAGAGGATACACCAATGCATCTATTTCCTCAGGAGACTAAGGACATTTAGCACGTCTCCAACGTAGACATTCTTCTACAGATGGATCACAGAAAGCGTAAAGTTGGGTTGCATCGCAGCTTGCTTAGGTAACGCCTCTGTCCATCCACAAGGTCACTTGCACCTTCTCCAACCTCATCTACTGTATCCGTTGTTCAAGATGTGGACTATTTTACATCAGCAAGAACAAATGTAGAATGGGCGATCATTTAACGAACACCTTTGCTCAGCCCCCATGTACCTACCTGATCTCCCGGTTGCTGGACAGTTTAATTCTCCTTCCCATTCCCACACAGACCTTTCTGTCCTAGGTCTCCTCCATTGTCAGAGTAAGGCTGGAGGAACAGCATCTCATATTTCGCTTGGGCAGCTTACAGTAGTATGAATATTGATTTCTCTCACTTCAGGTAGCCCCAGCATTCCCTCTCTCTCTCTCTCTCTCTCTCTCTATCCCTCCCCCACACGTCGCACTAGGTTCTCGTTTTCACCCTACAAACAGCTAACAATAGCCCATTTCCTTTAACATCGTTACTATTTTGCATATCTTTTATTCATTGTTCTTTATTTCTCTACGTCATCGTCTATATCTCTCGTTTCACTTATCCCTAATCACTGAAGAAGGGTCTTGACCCAAAACGTCACCCGTTCCTTCTCTCTAGAGATGCTGCCTGTCCAGCTGAGTAACTCCAACTTTTTGTGTCTATCCACAAGATATTATGCAGAATTATGGAAGTAGCCCAATCCCTCACACGGACTACACTTCCCATCACGGACTCCATCTACACGTCATGCTGTCTCAAAAAAGCAACAATCATAATCAGACGGCCCGCTGCATAAGTAAAACCTTTAGTATTGCAAAGCCTAATGGGACACTTGGCACACTATTGTGCAACCTGGGTGATTGATGCAATCTCAGCAATGCAATTAACACACTGATCTACATAAATTGTCATCTGTGTGCATTATGTCCAGACCATTAAAAGTCGTCTTTGTTGTGTATTCCTTGCAGACCGGATGATTAACACACATTGATCTACTTAACATCATCAATAATCGTCTGGTGTATACATTTCCTGTTGTTGCCAACTATCGTTGGAGATGTGATCACAGCCTTTCACTGAGACGCTTCTCCCCATGCACAAGTAAAATAAACCAACTGTTGATGATTAATGATTTAAGTCCTTGAGTCTTATTACGGGTCCAGACTTCAACACCACCTTGGTCATTCCTCCTTCTCCCACTGGTGAAAGATACAGAAGCTTGAAAATGCACACCACCAGGCTCAGGGACAGCCTCTTCACCTCTATTATCAGGCTTCTGCATGCTCCTTCCATAATTCACCTGTACCCCATTGCGGATATTGGACTTTGTCTCTTAAACTGTGGCGCTACATTACTGAGAACATTTTTCTGCATGCTGTATCTTTCTCTTCACTCTACCTACTGTGCTTGAGTTTGGCATGGTAGCGTTTATGTACAATATATTCTTATTTGTAAGAACATGCAAAACAAAGTTTTTCACTGTACTTCAGTACACACAATAATAAACCTAGACTTAAAGCTAACTCCCCTCAGATTCTACCCTTCACCCACACACTGAAGACAATTGTATAGTAGCCAATGAATCTACTGATCTACACATCTTTGCGATGTGGGAGGAAACTGAACCACTGGGAGAAGCCTATAGTCACAGGGAGAATGTGCATACTCCATACAATCACTGGCAAGCAATGGATCAAACCTCTATTCCCTGTGTCTCTGTGCCTCCTGAGCTCCCAAGATGCATGGGGATCAGTGGGGATGCCACCCTCTTCACTCCCCTCCAAGTCACATCCTATCTCCAATGTGAAGCATAACCTCAGTCATTCAATGACTCCTTGAAATTCTACTGCGGTGGAACCTTCATTTCACAGAGATCAGTGGCTAGGGAGGCTGATTCTCCAACCCATAATTAGCCATCGTCATCAATCCCAGCATTGCCCATGACACCTGCATCCTAAAGATACTCACTCTGCAGGAAAGGTAATCCGATTGTTGTCAACAGCAGTCGGGGGTAGGAAGGGCTCTTGAGGTAAGTGGGTAAAGCCGAGGTGGAATAGTGTGCGGGGGGAGAAGTCAAGAAATCACCTCAAACATAATGGCCACAAAATTAAAACGAGCAATCGTTGGTTTCTTTGAGTAATCATTTGCGCGGGATGTCTCAAAGGATCAATAACAAAGTTAATTTTAAACAATGATGCCTATTTTGATGTGTAGGAAAGAACTGCAGATGCTGGTTTAAACCGGTTAGACACAAAAAGCAGGAGTAACTCAGCAGGTCAGGTAGCATCTCTGGAGAAAAGGAATTGGTGACGTTTCGGGTTGAGACTGGTTCACTAACATTCTTCAGGAAGGAATCTGCTCCTGTTACCTGGGCTGGGTTTGTGAACTCATACCCACAGTAATGTGCACAACACTTATCCATTGGCTGGCGCCACCATTGTGGCTGCCTCGCCAACAGTCTGTCCGTCCACCTCTGTTTCATTATTTTAAGTATAACTTGAATGTTTGTTTTAATGTTTCTTGTGATGTCTTATGTGGGTGGGTTGGGGGAAACTTTTTCCAGTCACTTACCTTGACAGAGATGCAATTTTTCTCCGTGTCACATCTCCGTCACCCCCTACGGCCTAACAACGTGGAGTCCGTCTCGGGGCTTCAAGCCGTGACTTACTATCGTGGAGACTGGGATCCATTGCCGAGGATCGCCAGTGAAGGATCTCCGACCGCGGTGCCTGTGGACTTAAGCACCGTGAAGCAGCGGTCTCCGGTAAGAAGAGGCCGACTCGGGAGCTCCATGGCGCGGAGTGTTCCGATCCATCCTGATGCCGGAGTGTCCATCATCCCGACGAGAGGGATTGAGCAGCGGACCGTTGGCAGCAGCAAGTGCAGAGGGTTCAGCCCCGATCACGGATGAACAAAGGAGGAAGATGACTGAATTTTATTGCCTTCCATCACAGTGAGGAATATTGATTCCACTGTGATGGATGTTCATGTTAAACTTTATTTTATGTGCTGTGTGTATTTTTGTTTTTCACTTATTATGGCTGTATGGTAACTCAAATATCACTGTACCTTAATTGGCGCATGTGACAATAACTGTGAACTTGATATTGAACTTGAAATGGTACTTACATGCTCCCTAGGTTCAGGGGCAGGAAGTGAAGGGAAACGGATGTTGCCATGCCAGTGATATCCCTGAGGCACCCCACTGGTCACCGGCTTCCAACCTGACAAACAGCCATCCACCATTACTCTCTGACATCTCCCATTCAGCCACTGTTGAATCCATCTTGCTACTCCGCCATTAACACCCAAAGACTGAACCTTCTTAACCAACCTTCCATGGGGAACCTTGTCACAGGCCTTACTGAAATCCATATAGACAACATCCACTGCTTTACCCTCATCAATTTCCCTAGTAACCGCTTCAAAAAATTCAAGAAGGTTTGTCAAACATGATCTTCCAGGCACAAATCCATGTTGGCTGTTCCTGATCAGACCCTGTTTATCCAGATGCTTATATATATTATCTCTAAGTATCCTTTCCATTAATTTACCCACCACTGACGTCAAACTAACAGGTATATAATTGCTAGGTTTATTCTTTGAACCCTTTTTAAACAATGGAACAACATGCGCAGTACGCCAATCCTCCGGCACTATTCCCGTTTCTAATGACATTTGAAATATTTCTGTCATAGCTCCTGCTATTTCTACACTAACTTCCCTCAATGTCCTAGGGAATATCCTATCAGGACCTGGAGATTTATCCACTTTTATATTTTTCAAAAGTGTCAGTACTTCCTCCTCTTTGAATCTCATAGTTTCCATAGCTACTCTACTTTTTTTCCTTACTTCACATAGTTCAATATCCTTCTCCTTGGTGAATACCGAAGAAAAGAAATTGTTCAATATCTCCCCCACCTCTTTTGGCTCTGCAGATAGCTGTCCATTCTGTCTCTCTAATGGTCCAATTTTATCCCTCGTTTTCCTTTTGCTATTAATATAGCTATAGAAACCCTTTGGATTTACTTTCACCTTTCTTGCCAAAGCAACCTCATATCTTCTTTTAGCCTTCCTAATTTCTTTCTTAAGATTATTTTTACATTCTTTATACTCCTCTAGCACCTCATTTACTCCATACCTCCTATATTTATTGTAGATATCTCTCTTTTTTTGAAACTGGTGTCCAATTTCCCTTGAAAACCATGGCTCTTTCCAATTTTTACTATTTCCTTTCACCCTAACAGGGACATATAGATTCTGTACTCTTACAATTTCCCCTTTAAATGTCCTCCATTTCTCTTCTACATCCTTCCCATAAAACAGAGTGTCCCAATTCACTCCTTTTAAATCCTTACGCATTCCCTCAAAGTTAGCCTTTCTCCAATCAAAAATCTCCACCCTAGGCCCAGTTCTGACTCTCTCCATAATTATATTGAAACTAATGGTATTGTGATCACTGGTCCCGAAGTGCTCACCAACGCATACCTCCGTCACCTGACCTGCCTCATTTCCTAACAGGAGGTCCAGCACTGCCCCTTCTCTGGTCGATACCTTTATGTACTGCTGCAAAAAACTATCCTGCACACATTTTACAAACTCCAAACCATCCAGCCCATTTACAGAATGTGTTTCCAAGTCTATTTTTGGAAAATTGAAATCTCCCACAATCACTACCTTGTGCTTACTACTAATATCTGCTATCTCCTTACATATTTGCTCTTCCAATTCTCGCTCCCCATTTGGCGGTCTATAATACACCCCTAAAAGTGTTGCTACACCGTTCCCACTTCTCAGTTCCACCCAAATAGCCTCCCTAGATGAGCCCTCTAATCTATCCTGCCAAAGCACTGCTGTAATATCCTCTCTGACAAGCAATGCAACACCTCCACCTCTGGTCCCTCCAATTCTATCACACCTGAAGCAACAAAATCCTGGAATATTTAGTTTCCAATCACAGCCCTCCTGCAACCATGTTTCACTTCCACGCTGCCTCTGCAAGGCCACCAGCATAATCAAGGACAAGTCTCACTCTAGACACTCCCTCTTCTCCCCTCTCCCATCAGGTAAAAGGTACATAAGTGTGAAAACACATACCTTCAGATTCAGGGTCAGTTTATTCCCTGCTGTTATCAGGCAACTGAACCATCCTATCACCAACTGGACACCAACTGAGCTGACATCTACCTCATTGGAGATCCTCAGATTATCATTAATCGGCCTTTACTGGACTGTCGTGTACTAAACTTTATTCCCTTTATCCTGTATCTGTACACAGCGGACGGCTCGATTGTAATCATAGGTAGTCGTTCTGCTGACTGGTTAGCACGCAACAAAAAGCTTTTCACTGTACCTTGGTACACCTGACAATAAACAAAACTCAAACTAAGCTTCTTGCATATGTCACTGAGGCAGCATTTGGGTGTAGTAGGTAAGCAGTTAAGAAGGCTAATGTCTGTTGGCTTTTATTGCATGTGCATTTAAGTAGCAGAATAGAAAGAGGATAGGTCCAAGGATAGGAAATGTTTAGAGGAATATGGGCAAACGTGGGCAAATAGGACTAGCTTAGATGGGCACCTTGGTCGATGCGGACGAGTTGAGCTGAAGGGCCTGTTTCTGTGCTGTGCGACTATAAATAGAAAAAGCGTCCTGCCTCAAACCATCGCCTGTCCATCCCCCCACAGATGCTGCAATGACCTGTTGAGTTCCTCTAAAACAGTGTTTTGTTGAAGGTTGCAGCATCTGCAGTTTTTTGTGTCCGGAACCATTTTTTCCCAGCTGTTATCAAGCAACTAAAACCTAAAATAGTTAGAACAACTGGTGAGCGGTCCTGAGATACTATTTGTCGCATTGAAGACCGTCTGTTTATCATTAATCGGACTTTATAATGCTAAACTTTATTTCCTTTATCATGGTAAATGGTAGGGAATTGAGGAATGCTGTGGGACAGAGGGATCTAGGAATAACTGTGCATAGTTCCCTGAAGGTGGAATCGCATGTAGATAGGGTGGTAAAGAAAGCCTTTGGTGTGCTGGCCTTTATAAATCAGAGCATTGAATATAGGAGTAGGGAAGTAATGTTAAAATTGTACAAGGCATTGGTAAGACCAATTCTGGAGTATGGTGTACAATTTTGGTCGCCTAGTTATAGGAAGGATGTCAACAAAATAGAGAGAGTACAGAGGAGATTTACTAGAATGTTGCCAGGGTCCCAGCAACTATGTTACAGAGAAAGGTTGAACAAGTTAGGTCTTTATTCTTTGGATCGCAGAAGGTTAAGGGGGGGACTTGATTGAGGTCTTTAAAATGATGAAAGGGATAGACAGAGTTGACGTGGATACGTTTTTCCCATTGAGGGTAGGGAAGATTCAAACAAGAGGGCATGACATGAGAATTAAGGGACAGAAGTTTAGGGGTAACGTGAGGGGGAACTTCTTTACTCAGAGGGTGGTGGCTGTGTGGAATGAGCTTCCAGCAGAAGTGGTGGAGGCAGGATCGATTTTAACATTTTAAAGTAAAGTGGATAGGTATATGGACGTGAAGGGAATGGAGGGCTATGGTCTGAGTGCAGGTAGGTGGGACTAGGGGAAAACAAATGGTCGGCACGGACTGGAAGGGCCGAGAGGGCCTGTTTCCGTGCTGTAATTGTTATATGGTTATATGGTTATATGTATCTGTACATGTGATAATAATCTAAACTCTACCCACCAGGTGGCAGTATACTCCATCAGTTGGCGGCTCAGATGGTGAAGCTTCCTCGTGTATTGAGAGCTCCCACCACGTCTCTTGGACAAACTTGCTGCCATGTAACCAGTACCTTAGCAATGACACCTCACTGGGAGCATTGCAGATACATGTGGTTCTGTGCCAGACAAAAAAACAGGAGTCCACTAACCATCAAACACTAATCCAATATTTATCCCTTTTATTTTAATTCTCCCTATATTCTCACCACCTCCCCCCAGATTCGATCATTCACCAATCACTCAGGGTAAGGATCGAACCCGGGTCACCGGTGCTGTATGGCAGCAACTCTACCGCTGCGCCACTGTGCCACCGTGGTTCTAAATATTGAGAATAACTGATGTCATTGTACATTGTTGATGCCACATCTAATGTGTCTGTAAAGCTGCAGCAAGTAAGAATGTCATTGTTCTGGTTCACATCCGTTCCATTTGACAATTAAACACTCTTAAGTAGAAGTAATTAGTTTATACAAAACATATAATGCTAGAGGAATTCAGTGGGTCAGGAAGCAACTTTGATGAGAACGGACAGACAACATTTCGGGCTGGGTCCCTTCTTCAGGCTGTGTAGTAGTGAGCAGAAAGCAGGAAAGGTCAAGGTGGGTGGGAAAGGGTTAACAGAAGTGAGAACAAACAAGCAGTGGAAAGTAGCTGAAGGAAAGCAGATTCACACAAGCTGAAGCAGAAGCGGAGGTGGGGGAAGGGTGTAAATAGGGGAACTGGAGCTGTGACCTCTGGGGCCCCGGGGAAGGGAGGGAGGGAAAGGGCGGTGTTGAGTGGGAAAGGGGAGAAGGTTGGTGTTAAGAGGAGGTAGGTAAGGGGGATGAGAGAATGGGCTTGTTGAGAGAGGGGGAGGAGCAGGAGAGGACAGAAGGCTGGTGTTGAGAGGGGTATGGGGAGAGGAGGGGAGGGGGAAGGTGAGGAAGTTGGTGTTGAGAGGAGGGTGTGGAGAGGGGGTGGGTGTACAGTGGGAGAGAGGGGAAGTGAGGGGGGGTCACTATTGCGGGGAGGGGTGAGGGAGAGGAAGAGGTGACCGGCAGGGAACGCTTGAAAGCCGTCTTTTCTACAAATGGGCTGCTGGCTCTCAGTTTGCTGGAGAAATTGTCTCAACTGGGTCAAGTATCAAACTCCATCAGTTTAGGTCACTGTATATGCAAGGTTGCCCTCAGGGATAATATTTGGACCGACTACTGATTGGCAGCAAGCAGCTTCCTGCAATGGTGATTTTCAAACTGGAGTCTTGGGACTAAATTAAAGGTTTTTGTACATTTGGATTTGGCATTAAGTCGCTGGGGCAGTCAGCTGATGGAGCTTGGCCAGCCTCTGGAACTCTGAAGGGCCGTGGTGGAGATGGAGTAACTTGCACTGTGATATTTGAATGTCATGGAGATTAAGTCAGAGTCTGCATCCAAAATCAGACTGACATCAGTCTCTGTCGGTTCTGGAGGGAATCCCATTGCAGCAACATTTAACCATTTACCCCACTGCCCCTGATTCCTCACAATCATCCCTGGGTCCTGGCCACTGGGCCCAGCCTGGCCAATGCCAGCGGCCACCTCACTCAACTGACCATTTATTGCACCACAGCCACCAACATGGGTTTCATCAAGAAAACTGGAGATGGTCTCACATCTCCAGCATATCGTCAACCTGAGCCTGAGCCTGGAGAGGGCTCCTGTGATGTGGAAGACATACTGCCCGGACCCTGTATAAAAGAGGACATGTCCCAGCTCCTCCAATGACTACAGACCAGTGGCGCTGACCTCACACATCATGAAGTTCCTGGAGTGGCTGGTCCTCAGTCACCTGCGACCCCTGGTTAAACCCTACCTTAACCCCCTGCAGTTCACTTAACAAACAAAGGTGGGGATAGAGGATGCCATCATCCACCTGGTCCATCGTTCCTATGCTCACCTGGATAGGTCCTCTGTCCCTTCCTGTTCACCATCTACAACTCGGACTCCTGCCACCTGCTGAAGTTTTCAGATGTCTCTGCAATTGTGGACTACATCAGTGAGGGAAGGGAAGCTGGGGACAGAGGTGTAGTCAACGACTTTGTTGAGTGGTGTGGGCGGCATCACCTGCAGCTCAACACCGACAAGACTAAGGAGTTAGTGGTGGACTTTAGGAAGAGAGGAACACCTCTGGCCCCTGTCTCCATCATGGCTGTGGCTGTGCATTTTATCTAGGAGTACAAGTACCTTGGAGTGTACCTGGACAGTAAACTGGACTTGTCCAGGAACACTGAGGCACTGTATAAAAAGGGTCCGAGCCATCTGTACTTTCTGAGGAGGCTCCACTCCTTCAACATCTGCAGTAAGATGTTGCAGATGTTCTACCAATCTGTGGTGACCAGTGCCATCTTCTACGCTGTCGTGTGCTTGGGGTAGCTGGGCAAAGGCTTTGGATGCAAACAGAATTATCAAGCTCATCGGGAAGGCTCGCTTCATCCTGGGAGTGGAGTTAGATTCGTTGGAGGTCATCTTGGAGGGGAGGATGCTCCTCAAACTGCGGAACATCTTGGACAATACAGCTCACCCCCTCCATGACAAACTGGTCAATCTGAGGAGTGCCTTCAGCAACAGACTGGTTCCACCAAGATGCAGCACAAAACACCACAGGAGCTCCTTATCCCTGTGGCTATCAAACTGTACAACTCCAACCCATTCCCCCCCATCCTCTCCACCCCATTATTTGCACATCATCAATCCTCGACTTTCCACTCATCACTTTAATTTTATGTTTCGTGTATCTTGTTGTGTTTCAAGACTGTTGGCAGACAATTCCCCCCCTCCACGATAAATAAAGTTATATCGTATCGCATTATCCGGCAACGGTTCTCAGCTTTTGTCCTGTGAACTTGGCATACGAGTCCATTCGACAAGGAGCATATCCCACATGGGTAGCTTACAACCATCAGCACCTTCATTGAATTCTCTAATTCCAAGTAACATCTCCTGACCATCTCTCTCTGTCCTGTGGCCCCTCCCGGCACTGTCACATACCCATTTCTCCCATTATCTCTCACCCTACCGCTGCGAAATACTATTATTATTTGTTATTTGCACTGTGTTTGTTATTTATGGAGCTTTTTCTTTTTTCCCCCGTTATATACAATGTTTACATTTTCACATATTCTGTTGTGCTGCAGCAAGTAAGAATTTCATTGTCCTGTCTGGGACATATGACAATAAAAACACTCTTGAATCTTGACTCTGCTCCTTACCCCTCCTTTGAAGACTCGTCTCCCATCCCTGACTATCCCATTGCCATTTCATTCCATCTGTCCCCCGCCCGTCTCCTCCCCCCACACAATTCACTCCTGTTCCCTTCTTATCTGACAGGCTTTTTGCCTCCTTTTCATCTCTATCATTTACTGCACTCATCTGCCAATCACCCCACCCCCACATATATCCACATCACTTGCCAGGCCCCACGTCCATCCATCTTTTCCAACTTTCTCCCCACTACTCCATCAGTCTGAAAGGTCACAACCTAAAATGTCATCTGTCCAATCCCTCCACAGATGCTGCCTGACCCACTGAGTTGCTCCAGCACTTTGACTTCTGTATTTGACAGTTTTAGTAACCATGTCCGTGATGACCTGTAGGGATACTAAAGTCAATGCCCAAGACCCACAGATGGGCCGGTCAGTTCAGAGTGTGTTAAGTTGTCATCATGACTGGTTCTTTATGGAACTCTGACCTTCTGGATTCAGACACCATTAACATCTTTACATTGGCACTTCTCACAGAGGGACCCCTGTAAAATCACACCGCAGGCCTCTCCCAGGGAATAATTCCCTATTGAATTTTTGGAAGGCGCACTGGCTGGGCATGGTCTCCGCACCGAGTGTGAGCCACAGAGACGAGATTAGTTGGAGTAGGGCGATTATCAGCACATGACTCAGGCAGAGAATCTGGTAAGCAGGATAAAATATATGGTAAGAATGTTTAGTTCAAAGATACAGCGTGGAAACGGGAGCTGATTTCGTGAGAACTGGGAAATCCATTAATTTGAAAGATCGATTCTCTTGTAATAGAAAAAAAAGTTTAGTCAAACCACAGAGCAAAGTATTGGGAACCAGCAGAGAACAGGACCCTCTTGCCACCCCTGTCCCCCACGGTCACACTGACCATGATACCAATCTACGCTGATCCCAATTACCTGGATGAAGCCGGTATTCCCTTACATCTTTCCTTTCCAAGCACTTGTCCAAACAATTTAAACATTGTAATTTCTCCCCTCTCATCTTAAATCAAAACCTTAAGTTGTATATTCAACAGCCTTGTGGAAAAAGACTGACTCAGGCGTTCCCCGTGGAGGAAAATAGAGAGACAACGTTTTGGGTCCGGACCTTTCTCGCACAACATCCTGGTTAAACATTTCTGCACTCTCACCATTACTATAACATTCTTTTGGAAGTTAACTCAGTTTTGGAAGTTACGGATACAGTACGGAAACAGGCCCTGTGGCCTATAGTCATCAATCAATCACCCTTTCACATTAGTTCTGTATTATCCCATTTTCTCATCCACCCAACTTACTCGCGGCAATTTACAGAGGCTAATTAAAAAGTCTTTGGGATGTGGGAGGAAACTGGAATACTTGGAGGAAACTCAACTTATCTTTGCTATAGCAGGGTTTCCAAAACTCAACATAATAATTAAAATGCAATCATCTGTAAATTATTAAATCTATAGATATTTTCGTCAATTGTGATAATAATAATAATAATATATTTTATTGTCTATATTATTAAATCAATAGACATTTTCATCAATTGGGATCAAACCTGCTGAAGCCACTTCCCATGGTCATAGAACATAGAGCATGTTTGCACGATGCATATCCCTGTATTCCCTGCATAACCATGAACCTATCTAAAAATCCAGTAAGCTGCCCAAGCGAAATATGAGATTTGCGTTTAGCCTCACTCTGACAAATGAGGAGACCTTGGACAGAAAGGTCTGTGTGGGAATGGGAAGGAGAATTAAAGTGTTTAGCAACCGGAAGAGCAGACGTTAAAACTATGCCCTCTCGGCTTTGGCATTTCCACCCTGTGAAAAAGGTTCTGATTGTCTACCCTATCTATGCCTCTCGTTGTTTTATACAGCCATAATGATCATGCAGAGTCGGCGAAAGCAAGCCCCTGACAGTCTGAAGAAGGGTCTCGACCCGAAACATCCCCCATTCCTTCTCTCCAGAGATGTTGTCTGGCCCGCGAACTCCAGCTTTCTGTGTCTATCTTCGGCGAAAGCAGAGGCGACATTGCGGCGACACAGCAGCGGAACATGTGGGATTCACTCACGCCTTCACTAATGGTCTTCGAGTGGAGCGCGCACCTTCTCAAACTAATATTGTTTAAGAAGTTCCACCCACACACTGCCTGAGGACCGCATCATGTACCAGCTTTTCCCCACGTACTATTGAGTCTACAATTGCCTTGTATTCATGAATGAGCTTCCACAGTTCAAGGCGATCACTTTCTGTATTGCAACATTGCAGGGAGAACAGTTTGACGGTGCGCTGACCGCTACAGCTGCCAGCAAGCTGTGGGCTTATTGGAGACTCCACCACTGTGCGAGTGAAACCACGACTATTGTTAGTGCACAGGGCTGCTCCGGCAGCTGGTGAAACACTTCACTCGCTCGGGAGAGAGTGCGGAAAATGGAGTGTGCAGAAACGGAGTTACCCTGAGATGGGGCAGAGAGGGGGAAAAGTCACCACGATGAATAAAGATTAAATCAAAGATAGATGTAGAGATATAGATAAGGTGGTGGGGACAGGGGAAGAGACTTGGAATAATAACCACGACACGCTGGGAGAATGTAAAGGAAGGTCCCAATCGGAATGGTCCCGATCCGTTCATTCCCTCCACAGATGCTACTCGATCCAGCACTTTGTGTTAGCCAGAAGTCTAATTATCCGGTCTGAACATTATTTATGAGGTAAGAGATCATTTTTTATGTATATGAAGGAAGGTAATCGTAAAGCTGAGGAGACCATGAGTCATTTTTACAGAAAAAGATACAACGTTTAACTGTATAAAAATGGTGAGACGGAGATAAATATCACTTCACATACCCAATAGAAGGCAACTGTACACGGCTCGCATTCTGCTCTCAGAAAGATCGAACAGTGACTGCTCGGTAATGACCTAATTCAGGCTTTTGTACGACTCACATCGTCCGGCAGAACTTCAGCAGCTGTACAGAGGCACGCCCCACTGAGGAGGACATGAGATTCAGATCCGGCCAGTTCCCAGACCTGTCAATGCACCGGACGTTAACCCTGGAGGAGACACATGAGGCTGCAGATGCTGTAATCTGGGGGACAAACAATCTGCTGGAGGAACTCAGCGCCTCGAGTAGTGTCTGTGGAGCATCAGAGACCGTCCTGATGCAGGGTCTGGACCCAAAACGTCGATAATGTGTGTGTCCCGCCCCCCACCCACAGATGCTGCTCGACCTGAGTTCCTCCAGCAGGCTTTCACCTTATTATAAATTCAAATCTGTAATTTCGCCAGAATTCTGTCCTAATTAGAGGGTATTACTTGGATCGCTCCCTGAAGTGTCCGGGATTGAGGGAAGAGCTGATAAAAGAATAAGTACAGTGGCGCAGCGGTAGCGTTGCTGCCTGACAGCGCAAGAGACCCGGGTTCGATCCTGATTAAGGGCGCTGGCGGTCCGCAGTTCTCCCTTTAACCGCGTGGGTTTTCTCCGTGCGCTCGTTTCCACCCACATTCCAAAGATGTGCGGCTTTGTAGGTTAATTGGCTTCTGTAAAACACCCCTAGTGTGTCGAATGCGAAACTGGAACACAGAACTAATGTATGGGTGATCGTTGGTTCGTACAGACTCAGTGGGCCGAATGGCTTGTTTCTCCGCTACATCTCTAAACTAGAATTAATGAAAGGCATAAAAAGCGTACACACTCTGTAGTGTATATAATGGTGACTGTAACTTTAAGAACTGAGTACTAGAATGGTACTAGACTAAGTGGGACCCGTTGGGTTGGGATTGTGGGGGGAGTTGTGGGCGGGGGTGGGGGTGGAAGGGTGCTGTGGGGGTGAGGGGGAGGGTTGTGTGGGCGGGGGGTTGTGGGTGTGTGCACGGGGATGTTGTGGGCGGGGGTGTTGTGGGTGGATGGGAGTGTGGGTGGGGTGTTGTGTGAGGGGATGGGGTGTGTGGGCGAGAGTGTGTGTAGGAGGGGCTGTGTGGGCGGGGTGGGGGTGTGGGAGAGGGTTGTGGGTGGATGGGAGTGTGGGCGGGTTGTGGGGGGTGGGTGTGGGCGGGGGGTCGGGTGGTAGGGGGAGGTGGGTGTGTGGGCGGGGGAGGGAGGGGGAGAGAGGGAGAGAGCTCGGAGAAAAGACGGGGGAAGAGCCAGTTAGGGGGACCAGAGGGGTAGGGGCTGGAGCTGGCGGTGCGACGGGTACTCACAGCGGGCGCTGGTCGCCGGTCGTTCTCCTCTGCCAGGATCAGAGTCCCCACTTTCCGTTTGGCGACATCTCTGACTTCAGGCTTGGCTGGGCTGGGCCACTTCCGGTCCCTCCGAAAATTGTGTCGGAGATCTCCGCCGGGACATCCAGAGCGTCCCTCAGCTCCAGTAAAGACGCGATGGCGCAGAAAGGGGCGGACCCTCCCAGGAAGTGACAGAAGAGACTAATCCACGTGGCGTGAACTGGCAGAAGAGATCGATCTGCGCACGCGCGGATTTTAAGATTTTTAAACCTTGCTAACTTTGACAACATTCAACTGATCGGAACGAATCTTTGTACACTCGCAGCACAGGAGAACGGTGAGTGAGCTGGCGAAACATCGTAGCGTTATCACGTACCGTTTTTGCACAAATAGAAAGACCGCGCAAACTGGAAGGTGACAAGATCAGAGTTTTAGTTATCTATAGATTGATAGATATAGATAGATAGATAGATAGATAGGTAGATAGATAAATAGACAATAGGTGCAGGAGTTGGCCATTCAGCCCTTCAAGCCAGCACCGCCATTTAATGTGATCATGGCTGATCATCCCCAATCAGTACCCCGTTCCTGCCTTCTCCCCATATCCCCTGACTCAGCTATTTGTAAGAGCCCTATCTAGCTGTCTCTTGAAAGCATCCAGAGAACCTGCCTCCATCACCCTCTGAGGCAGAGAATTCCACAGACTCACAACTCTCTGTGAGAAAAAGTATTTCCTCGTCTCCGTTCTAAATGGCTTACTCCTTATTCTTAAACTGTGGCTCCTGGTTCTGGACTCCCCCAACATCGGGAACATGTTTCCTGCCTCTAGCATGTCCAAACCCTTAACAATCTCATGTGTTTCAATGAGATGCCCTCTCATCCTTCTAAACTCCAGAGTGTACAAGCCCAGCTGCTCCATTCTCTCAGCATATGACAGTCCCGCTGAGAGAATGGCTGCGCTCCCTCAATAGCAAGAATGTCCTTCCTCAAATTAGGGGACCAAAACTGCACACAATACTCCAGGTGTGGTCTCACTAGGGCTCTGTACAACTGCAGAAGGACCTCTTTGCTCCTATATTCGATTCCTCTTGTTATAAAGGCCAACATACCATTCACTTTCTTCACTGCCTGCTGTACTTCATGCTTACTTTCATTGACTGATGACCAAGGACCACCAGATCCTGTTGTACTTCCCCTTTTCCCAACTTGGAGGAATGCTGGGATTACAATGAGGAATGCTGTGGAACAGAGGGATCTAGGAATAACTGTGCATAGTTCCCTGAAGGTGGAATCGCATGTAGATAGGGTGGTAAAGAAAGCCTTTGGTGTGCTGGCCTTGATAAATCAGAGCATTGAATATAGGAGTAGGGAAGTAATGTTAAAATTGTACAAGGCATTGGTAAGACCAATTCTGGAGTATGGTGTACAATTTTGGTCGCCTAGTTATAGGAAGGATGTCAACAAAATAGAGAGAGCACAGAGGAGATTTAACCATATAACCATATAACAATTACAGCACGGAAACAGGCCCTCTCGGCCCTTCCAGTCCGTGCCGACCATTTGTTTTCCCCTAGTCCCATCTACCTGCACTCAGACCATACCCCTCCATTCCCTTCCCGTCCATATACCTATCCACATTACTTTTAAATGTTAAAATCGATCCTGCCTCCACCACTTCTGCTGGAAGCTCATTCCACACAGCCACCACCCTCTGAGTAAAGAAGTTCCCCCTCACGTTACCCGTAAACTTCTGTCCCTTAATTCTCATGTCATGCGCTCTTGTTTGAATCTTCCCTACCCTCAATGGGAAAAGCTTATCCACGTCAACTCTGTCTATCCCTTTCATCATTTTAAAGTCCCCCCTTAACCTTCTGCGCTCCAAAGAATAAAGACCTAACTTGTTCAACCTTTCTATGTAACATAGTTGCTGGAACCCAGGCAACTTCTAGTAAATCTCCTCTGTACTCTCTCTATTTTGTTGACACCCTTCCTATAATTAGGCGACCAAAATTGCACACCATACTCCAGAATTGGTCTTACCAATGCCTTGTACAATTTTAACATTACTTCCCTACTCCTATATTCAATGCTCTGATTTATAAAGGCCAGCACACCAATAGCTTTCTTTACCACCCTATCTACATGCGATTCCACCTTCAGGGAATTTTGCAGCTATTCCTAGATCTCTCTGTTCCACAGCATTCCGCAATTCCCTACCATTTACCATGTAAATTTTCCCACCACTGACGTCAAACTAACAGGTCTATAATTGCGAGGTTTATTCTTTGAACCCTTTTTAAACAATGGAAGAACATGCGCAGTACGCCAATCCTCCGGCACTATTCCCGTTTCTAATGACATTTGAAATATTTCTTTCATAGCTCCTGCTATTTCTACACTAACTTCCCTCAATGTCCTAGGGAATATCCTGTCAGGACCTGGAGACTTATCCACTTTTATATTTTTCAAAAGTGCCAGTACTTCCTCCTCTTTGAATCTCATAGTTTCCATAGCTACTCTACTTTTTTCCCTTACCTCAGAGAGTTCAATATCCTTCTCCTTGGTGAATACCGAAGAAAATAAATTGTTCAATATCTCCCCCATCTCTTTTGGCTCTGCAGATAGCTTTTACTAGAATGTTGCCAGGGTTCCAGCAACTATGTTACAGAGAAAGGTTGAACAAGTTAGGTCTTTATTCTTTGGAGCGCAGAAGGTTAAGGGGGGACTTGATTGAGGTCTTTAAAATGATTAAAGGGATAGACAGAGTTGACGTGGATACGTTTTTCCCATTGAGGGTAGGGAAGATTCAAACAAGAGGGCATGACATGAGAATTAAGGGACAGAGGTTTCGGGGTAACGTGAGGGGGAACTTCTTTACTCAGAGGGTGGTGGCTGTGTGGAATGAGCTTCCAGCAGAAGTGGTGGAGGCAGGATCAATTTTAACATTTAAGAGTAAAGTGGATAGGTATATGGACGTGAAGGGAATGGAGGGGTATGGTCTGAGTGCAGGTAGATGGGACTAGGGGAAAACAAATGGTCGGCACGGACTGGAAGGGCCGAGAGGGCCTGTTTCCGTGCTGTAATTGTTATATGGTTATATGGTTAACTTGACACCATTTAGATAGTAATCTGCCTTCCTGTTTTTGCTACCAAACTGGATAACCTCACATTTATCTGCATTAAACTTCATCTGCCATGTATCTGCCCACTCCCCCAACCTGTCCAAGTCACCCTGCATTCTCATAGCATCCTCCTCACAGTTCACACTGCCACCCAACTCTGTGTCATCTGCAAATTTGCTAATGATACTTTGAATCCCTTCATCCAAATCATTGATGTATATTGTAAATAGCTGCAGTCCCAGCACCGAGCCTTGCGGTACCCCACTAGTCACTGCCTACATCAGGAGGGGACCAGCTTCCAGATGATTAACCTACCAGATATACCGAGCTCTGGCTGTCTCTTCTGTAGCAAACTCTCTGTGTTCCACAATGGCTATCTTAGAACCCACAACACCAGATTGATCTTAAGCGTAAAGCAGTCATGTTGCAGTTTTGTAGAACTTTGGCTAGGCTGCAGTATAACCATATAACCATATAACAATTACAGCACGGAGACAGGCCCTCTCGGCCCTTCCAGTCCGTGCCGACCATTTGTTTTCCCCTAGTCCCATCTACCTGCACTCAGACCATACCCCTCCATTCCCTTCACGTCCATATACCTATCCACATTACTTTTAAATGTTAAAATCGATCCTGCCTCCACCACCTCTGCTGGAAGCTCATTACACACAGCCACCACCCTCTGAGTAAAGAAGTTCCCCCTCACGTTACCCCTAAACTTCTGTCCCTTAATTCTCATGTCATGCCCTCTTGTTTGAATCTTCCCTACCCTCAATGGGAAAAAGCTTATCCACGTCAACTCTGTCTATCCCTTTCATCATTTTAAAGACCTCAATCAAGTCCCCCCTTAACCTTCTGCGCTCCAAAGAATAAAGACCTAACTTGTTCAACCTTTCTCTGTAACATAGTTGCTGGAACCCTGGCAACATTCTAGTAAATCTCCTCTGTACTCTCTCTATTTTGTTGACATCCTTCCTATAACTAGGCGACCAAAATTGTACACCATACTCCAGAATTGGTCTTACCAATGCCTTGTACAATTTTAACATTACTTCCCTACTCCTATATTCAATGCTCTGATTTATAAAGGCCAGCACACCAAAGGCTTTCTTTACCACCCTATCTACATGCGATTCCACCTTCAGGGAATTATGCACAGTTATTCCTAGATCCCTCTGTTCCACAGCATTCCTCAATTCCCTACCATTTACCATGTACGTCCTATTTTGATTTGTCCTGCCAAGATGTAGCACTTCACACTTATCAGCATTAAACTCCATCTGCCATCTTTCAGCCCACTTTTCCAAATGGCCCAAATCTCTCTGTAGACTTTGAGAATCTACTTCATTATCCACAATACCACCTATCTTAGTATCATCTGCATACTTACTTATCCAATTTTCCACCCCATCATCCAGATCATTGATGTACATGACAAACAACAGTGGACCCAACACAGATCCCTGAGGCACCCCACTGGTCACCGGCTTCCAACCTGACAAACAGCCATCCACCATTACTCTCTGACATCTCCCATTCAGCCACTGTTGAATCCATCTTGCTACTCCGCCATTAACACCCAAAGATTGAACCTTCTGAACCAACCTTCCATGGGGAACCTTGTCAAAGGCCTTACTGAAATCCATATAGACAACATCCACTGCTTTACCCTCATCAATTTCCCTAGTTACCGCTTCAAAAAATTCAAGAAGGTTTGTCAAACATGACCTTCCAGGCACAAATCCATGTTGACTGTTCCTGATCAGACCCTGTTTATCCAGATGCTTATATATATTATCTCTAAGTATCCTTTCCATTAATTTGCCCACCACTGACGTCAAACTAATAGGTCTATAATTGCTAGGTTTATTCTTTGAACCCTTTTTAAACAATGGAACAACATGCGCAGTACGCCAATCCTCCGGCACTATTCCCGTTTCTAATGACATTTGAAATATTTCTGTCATAGCTCCTGCTATTTCTACACTAACTTCCCTCAATGTCCTAGGGAATATCCTGTCAGGACTGGAGACTTATCCACCTTTATATTTTTCAAAAGTGTCAGTACTTCCTCCTCTTTGAATCTCATAGTTTCCATAGCTACTCTACTTTTTTCCCTTACCTCACAGAGTTCAATATCCTTCTCCTTGGTGAATACCGAAGAAAAGAAATTGTTCAATATCTCCCCCATCTCTTTTGGCTCTGCAGATAGCTGTCCATTCTGGTTCTCTAATGGTCCAATTTTATCCCTCGTTATCCTTTTGCTATTAATATAGCTGTAGAAACCCTTTGGATTTACTTTCACCTTTCTTGCCAAAGCAACCTCATATCTTCTTTTAGCCTTCCTAATTTCTTTCTTAAGATTCTTTTTACATTCTTTATACTCCTCTAGCACCTCATTTACTCCATGCCTCCTATAATTATTGTAGATATCTCTCTTTTTTCGAAACAAGTGTCTAATTTCCCTTGAAAACCATGGCTCTTTCCAATTTTTACTATTTCCTTTCAACCTAACAGGGACATAAAGATTCTGTACTCTTACAATTTCCCCTTTAAATGTCCTCCATTTCTCTTCTACATCCTTCCCATGAAACAAAGTGTCCCAATTCACTCCTTTAAAATCCTCACGCATTCCCTCAAAGTTAGCCTTTCTCCAATCAAAAATCTCCACTCTAGGTCCTGTTCTGACTCGCTCCATAATTATATTGAAACTAATGGTATTGTGATCACTGGTCCCGAAGTGCTCACCAACGCATACCTCCGTCACCTGTCCTGCCTCATTTCCTAACAGGAGGTCCAGCACTGCCCCTTCTCTGGTCGGTACCTCTATGTACTGCTGCAAAAAAACTATCCTGCACACATTTTACAAACTCCAAACCATCCAGCCCATTTACAGAATGTGTTTCCCAGTCTATTTTTGGGAAATTGAAATCTCCCACAATCACTACCTTGTGCTTACTACTAATATCTGCTATCTCCTTACATATTTGCTCTTCCAATTCTCGCTCCCCATTTGGCGGTCTATAGTACACCCCTAAAAGTGTTGCTACACCGTTCCCACTTCTCAGTTCCACCCAAATAGCCTCCCTAGACGAACCCTCTAATCTATCCTGCCAAAGCACTGCTGTAATATCCTCTCTGACAAGCAATGCAACACCTCCACCTCTGGTCCCTCCAATTCTATCACCCCGGAAGCAACGAAATCCTGGAATATTTAGTTTCCAATCACAGCCCTCCTGCAACCATGTTTCACTGATTGCCACAACATCATATTGTCACCTCATTACAGGAATTACATGGAGGTTTTAGACAGGGAGTAGAATGCTCATCCTTCTAAACTCCAGAGTGTACAAGCCAAGCCACTCCATTCTCTCAGCATATGACTGTCCCGCCATCCCGGGAATCAACCTTGTAAACCTACGCTGCACGCCCTCAATAGCAAGAATGTCCTTCCTCAAATTAGGGGACCAAAACTGCACACAATACTCCAGGTGTGGTCTCACTAGGGTTCTGTACAACTGCAGAAGGACCTCTTTGCTCCTATATTCGCTTCCTCTTTTTATAAAGGCCAACATGCCATTCGCTTTCTTCACTGCCTACTGTACCTGCATGCTTACTTTCATTGACTGATGAACAAGGACCCCCAGATCCTGTTGTACTTCCCCTTTTCCCAACTTGACACCATTTAGATAGTAATCTGCCTTCCTTTTTTTTTACTACCAAAGTGGATAACCTCGCATTAATCCGCATTAAACTTCATCTGCCATGCATCTGCCCACTCCCCCAACCTGTCCAAGTCACCCTGCATTCTCATAGCATCCTATTCACAGTTCACACTGCCACCCAACTTTGTGTCATCTGCAAATGTGCTAATGATACTTTGAATCCCTTCATCCAAATCATTTTTTTTAGAAAAACTTTTCACAGGTCCTTCAATGATGATGTCACGATGTCGCTCACGGTCCACCAATCACAAGCTGCCGAGTGCAACAATGACATCACAATTGGAGGTTACCAACGGTAACCGCAGCAGGAGAGGTCGAGAGGGAGAGAGAGAGAGAGAGAGAGAGAGAGAGAGAGAGAGAGAGAGAGATAGAGAGAGAGATAGAGAGAGAGAGAGATATTGAGATAGAGATAGAGATATATTGAAAGAGATAGAGATATATTGAGAGAGATAGAGATATAGAGAGATAGGAGAGGGAAAGAGAGAGATAGAGATAGAGAGAGAGAGGGAGAGATAGAGAATATATATATAGAGAGAGGGAGAGAGAGAGAGATATATATATATATATATATAGATAGAGAGCCTGTATTTCATCAGCGAGCGAGAGCATGCTCCAGGTATAAATGGATTGTGTGATGTTGCTGCCCCTGTACAGACATCTGAAGATGCTGCTCCTCAAGTTCTGGTTACATTTTAGTCCCACGATCCTGGTGTTTTGGCACAAGGCAGGGAGTGGGGAGGACCGGCCTTGGCCCCGCTCCCCTTGGCCCCGCTCCCCTCGGCTCCACCCACCTCTCTCAGCCCCACCCGCTGGCCTCGGCCCCACCACGCCATGCCTCCCATGAGGGCTATGGGTTAGTGGTGCAATATTGCTTTGTGGAACAGTTGAGGGACCAGGCCTTCCGCGTGGCAGGGACCCAATGGGGAGCGAACCCAACAGGTCTGCACTTGGTCTAGTTATTCTTATTTTTTGTCATTTTGGGCAAAATTCACCCCTTCTGTCTCAGTTTTACTTTTGTTACTATCTTAATTTTTTTTGCTATTGTTTTCGGCGACATTTTGATAGTGTTTTTCAGCGAGCCGAGAGAGCTGCTGACCTTAACTGGGCTGATGAGCACCTGGATCAGGAAGGTGTGCAGGTAGAAATTAGTTTTCTTGGGCATAGACACTGCGGGCCGAAGGGCCGGCTCCTGTGTACTGCTCTGGGTTGTGTTTTTTTGTTTTGTAAACGGTACTGGAAGAGGCCAATCGGCCCTTTGCGCCTGCACCAACATTCATTGTGAACATGGGGGGAGGGTTGGGGTATGATTGTTAGTGTGCATTCCAGGTGGGGCAAGAGGAAGAGAGAGAGGGGCGGGGGAGGGGGGGTTGCGAAGAGAAAATTCATATCTAGCTCTGATTTAATGTAATATATTTTGTTCATGGCTTTTGATAACAATTGATTTTTATGATTGCTGCATTTAACTACAGAGTTCCAATGTCTGTTTGCGAAAAATATGGTTGAGAAATGATTGCTTATAACTTAGATAGTTAGTAGAGAGATCTGCCAGTAAATGGCTCTGTTAAAGAAAAAGAGGTGGTATTAATAGTAAGATTAAACGAGAACTTACCAGTTTGAAGTTTGATCTTTATTTTATGAGGAGTCGAGTTGAGGGACTACGTGAATAGAAGCCCGTACAGCCGTTGGTGCGTCAATCTTCAAAGCAGCGGAGTGAATTCACAGCTAACAATGACCGAAGTATAACGGTAAGATGATAAAACTAGAACTACCAGATGAGATCTATGAGGGTGGGAGCGGAGGGCACGTAGTCCCTCAACTCGACTCCTCATAAAATAAAGATCAAACTTCAAACTGGTAAGTTCTCATTTAATCTTACTATTTTACTTCGGAGTCACGTGAGTGACTACGTGAAGACTTCAAAGCACTGTGAATTCACGCCGCAGACTCAAATCCGACGTTCACACTGCCTGCATTGACTCAAAAGTCGTTAACAATCAATTATGCATCAGTAATACATTTGTTAAATGAAATAACAGTTTATTTACAAACAAATCATAACAAACCCCTCTAACTCAGGGGAAAAGTGTAACAGTACTGAAACCAGAATCAGCAAACACCCCGAGCCTTGAAATCGGCTTGTGATAAAACCTCTGAAAAGTTAGCTCACTGGACCATCCTGCGGCCGCGAGGACATGGTCTATTGGCAAGTCCATCGCCCTTGCCGCGGAAGTTGATGCCGCCCTGGTGGAATGAGATTTGAATTTATCAGTATCAATTCCAGCACTTGCCAGGACCCACTTTAGCCACCTTGAAATCGTTTGCACCGACACCTTACTGTGTGTTTTTTTGTGACTAATAAACAAAGCCAACTCTGTTCCTCTCAGAGGTTTAGTAATCTCAATGTAACGAGATAAATGTGAGACTACACAGAAGCGATCATCTGCGGGGTATGCTGAAAACACAATCTTACATCCTGTCATGCCTCTTCTATTATGTTTAAGCAAATATAGACATAAAATATAATGGCATCAGCCGACACATGCATTCTATCTAGCCGTAGCTTTTGCAACATTTGTACACGTTGAGCTGAAACCAACGCCATAAGCATGACCACCTTCATAGATAATTTGGCTACTGATAGGCTTGTAACCGGAGCCCACTGGCGAAGAACCATAAAAACCTCACTCACATTCCAAATACCGGCATACCTGGGTTTAGGAGGATTAAAATTGAAAAACTCCCTTCATGAATCGTGAAACTAACGGATGTGTCCCTACTGTATGCAATTCTGCATTCATAGGTAAATAAGAAGACAGAGCACTTCTAGCTGAATTAATCGCACTGTAACTTAATTTTTTGGTCAAAATAAAGAGTTGACAAACTCCAATACATCCGTGATCCCTGCAGTGTGATATACAATATTCTGCTGTAGGCAGAATTGCTCCCACTTCCTTATATAGGTGATATATTGCTGCTGTGTACTATCCCTGCAGGCCGACGTGAGAACATCCACAGTCCGATGAGACAGTCCTCTCCCCAGGTATGGCCTCCTTAAAATCTGCAAATTAACAGATCAATACGATCATATAAAGGATGTTGATCCCCAGTGACTGGATTTACCAGTAGATTTTTATTCTTGGGCATAAGCATGTAAGGCTCCCTAGCCATTTGTAGGCCAATCTGGCACTACCAATACCCCTGAAGCGGAGTCCTCCTTGATCTTTTGTAAACATCTGCTGATGAGACAGAATGGAGGAAATACATACACAAACATTCCTCCCCCAATGCAGCGAAAATGCATCCACTGCTACTGCCCCAGGATCTGGTTACCATGAAACATATCTAGGTAACTGATGATTTAATCGAGATGCAAACAAATCAATATCTGGCAATGCATACTGATCAATCATTTGGTTAAATACATCCTGATTTAACATCCATTCAATGTTTTCATTAAACTGACGTGACCTCTTCCTGGCAAATAAAGTGCTGAAAGCCAGATATTTTGGTCAATACACCAGCTCCAAATCTGGTTAGCCAGTCTATCACAAGACTGTGACTTAACTCCACCCATGTGGTTTACATATGCCACTGCTGTGGTGTTGTCAATCTGACCTGCACATGCAGATCCCTCCTTGTAGAACAATAAGCTTTGAGCCCATACCAGGTGCCCAACAACTCTAAATAATTAATCCCTCTTAATTGAGGAAGCGATGTCTCATCCACATTCCATCTGCCTCCACAACTAGAAGACATATCTGTTGCACCCCAACCCAGTGCACTTACATCAGTCTGTAATATCAGTGACGGTGATTCCACCAAAACCTTCCTTAAATTTTTTGAAACATGTACTATCCACCATTGTATGTCAGCAATCGCCCCAGCTGACAACTGCATAGGCCTATCAAAAATGGCCCCTTTGTATTCTCAGTGCCTGTTCCTTTGATCGTTGTAATTGTTGATAGTGCAGAGGACCATACTGCACAGCTGGAAAGGCTGCAACAACTTCCCAATAAAACTAGCTACTTGTCTAATCGAAGGCCGTTGTTCTCCAACGAGATTAACATAGTCCTCAATTAACTGATTCAATTTATCCCTGGGCAAAGTTACCAACATGTGATTGGAATTAATGGTAAATCCCAGATAATCAATAATTTGGACTGGTGATAATTTAGATTTATCTGGGTGAATAACAAATCCCATTTGTTCAACAGTGATTTTAACAACTGAAACTGATGATTGAGTTTCAGCATGAGTCTTTCCAACAATCAGAATATCATCTAAATAGGCCATTACCACATGCCCCTGAGCTCTAAGTAATGCTAACACAGGTTTTACCAATTTAGTAAATAATCTAGGAGCTGAAGTTAATCCATTCGGCAATGTCCTGAATTGCCACAGCTCAGTCATCCAAATAAATTTCAAATATCTTCTATCATCACCATGAATAGACACTGCGTAATACGCATTCTTTAAATCAATGGTTGCCATATAATACCCTTTGGACACTAGATGTTTGCCCGTGGTAAAGGTCTCCATTTTGAAATGCCTATAACAAACAAATTTGTTCAAATTCGATAAATCCAGAATAATTCTACATCCCCCAGTCTTTTTAGATCTGGGAAATATACTTGACAGAAATTGTTGACTTTGATAGACAGAAGGCTCAATTACCCCTTTCTTATGTAACGACTGAATCTCTGCTTGAATAAGCACATTTTCCTCATCTGAAAAATAAGTTTACGACTAGGAAAATGTTGATTAGGTAGACTGTCCTTATAGTAAAATCCAATTTTTCACCCCTTCAATACACTAAGTATGAACAAATCTGATGTCAACTGCTGCCATTGTTTGAGAAACAATTTTAACCTTCCCCAATTTGAACAGGAACATCAGTTAATTCATCGTCTGTCAATGTTATATTCCTTACCAGCATCTTTCCTTGCGGCCTTGTTGTCCTCGACTTCTTGTAGAGAACCTTTTTTGCCTTGCTTCCAGCTGGCTTAATGAGGGCCATGGTTATAACAACCTCATGACAGTCTTTGACCCTTTTTGCAAGGTTACCACCAAACAACAGATTTCGTGGTGGTACACTGGTCGGTTTGCACAACTCGCCAAATTCGGGTTAGCACTGGCCTAATAGCGGCCCTCCCAATATTATTAATTTCAAAATGCATTACAAAGGAGTCCCAGTTCATCCTGGTGTGCTTCAACCATATCGTTTGTATCAATAACTTTCACCACAGCTGTAATACCTGCTGACAACAGTTTAAGCACTTTTTTAAACTTCATCTCCTGGGCCCTAGCAGGCAAACCCATCTATGACCAAATTTGGTGATTAACCACCGGTACCTTCAGGAGATCACAATTAACAGGAGCTTTATAGTTTTTTGCTACTTCATCCATAGCTAGCTCCTGTAACTGGTGGGAGACCATATACTGAATTGCTTCGGCCAATTCTACATCAATCGCCTTTCCTGCCTCTCTACGCTCAGCAAACTTCCCAGCGATGTTCGGAATTACCTCCAACCGAACACCTTTACTGCTCTCCCCCAGCATAGAAACAGTGTCAGCAAACTGCACTGATAGAACATCCTCCTCACAGGCAGGATAGTTCTGCAGCCCTGAAACAGGTGCTGCTAGCACAAGCTCTCCATCAGCCTGGCTTGGGCACCACTCCTCCTCACGGAGCTGGTCCCTGTCGAGCATTCTTTTGTAATAGAATCTCGACGTGGGAGAGCCGTGAGCAAACGGACTCTCCTATGGAGGGTATAACCTCCAGGCCCGACTCATCTACGGGCCACAGAGACTTGCCAGTGGCCTTCCACCCTACTGGCAAGCCTCCACTGCCCCCGGCAGTGGGTCCGCAACCACTGGCTGTGTAGCCAGCACCGGACCAGGTGTACCAGACACTCTCCATCCTCAACACTCTCCTGCCACTTTTCCTTTCTACCCCCGGAGCGCCTCGCCGACACCTTCTTCACTTTCTGCAACATTCTCTAAGAACCCCAAACCGTCGCAGAAAATGACATGTGGTAAAAAAATTTTTAAAACCTTACCTCTTTAAACTTGTTTAACGAAGAACTGCAAATGCTGGAGAATCGAGGGTGAAGTCTGAAGAAGGGTCTCGACCCGCAACGTCGCCCATCTCCCTCGCTCCTTAGATGCTGCTGCACCCGCTAAATTCTCCAGCTCTTCGTGTAACCCGCGGTTTAAACTTACCGCTCGGAGGAGCGCTGCTGCTCCAACCGGCCGACTGCACCAGCGTCTGACGTCATGACGCACCAACGGCTGTACGGGCTTCTATTCACGTAGTCACTCACGTGACTCCGAAGTAAAATCTGAAACCAAAGGATGAATGCTACACTATGCACAGTAGATCATTTCGCATCACAACTCTCCACTAACGTGCTGAGTGTATCCGTTCATTATTTCCTATGTTCAACATCTGTCAGCCTTGATAGAACACACCTGCCTTTGAATATCGAGAGGGAGGGAGAGGGAGAGGGAGAGACAGGGAGAGGGAGCAAGACAGAGAGAGAGAGAGAGAGAGAGAGAGAGAGAGAGAAAGAGGGCGGGAGGGAGAGGGAGAGTCCATCCTCATTTTAATCAAGAGTTCGGGTTGTTACGACCGAGTATGCTGCTTGAATCATAAGAGTAGTGTTTTGAGAATTTTAAAGTTTGCACCTTAAGAGGTAATTGCTGGACATAGTTCCTCCCACACTGTTGAGTGCATTGGTCAGCAAGCCATCGCCATTCTGTTCGGTCATGTGCAACGTTTTCCACCCTCAATAGGTTAGTGTCTCGGGCTTCCAAATCCTTCTGGGTTTTTAACCTCCATGTGAGTTTTGGTTGGCCTCTTTTCCTTCTTCCGTCAGCTTGCCATAATCATTGCTATCTTAGGTGCACGTTCTGGTGACATTCTGAGTACATGTCCTACAAATGTCATCCTGCGTCCCTCTATATCCGGGCTGAGAGGCTTTGTTGTAGTACTCAAGTAGACAAATGCATTCTCGGGTGTCTTTCCTTTGAGAACCACCAACTTACAAGAGATACAGCTGTATCAATTGCTGAAATGAAGTGTGGGAAATCAGTGATGGCATTGCCAGCATAACTATTGACTGGGAATTAATTAATTAAAATGTTAAAATTATTAAAAAATATGTATATTTTTGTCTTTTTAAGCGCAGTGGAAAGAAGAAATGAATACACAAAACACAAGTAGAATAATGAATATTGTGAACTTGGTGAGTAGTGACATAGATGCACAAATTGTTTTAACATCAATCAATTTGAATAATATTCATATCAATTTATAAACTGAAGTTTTCAGTTAATGTAAACGTAATTTATTAATTCTAAACTAATGTTATCTATAATATAACGCAGGTAAAGTTCACAAGTTATAGGAGTAGAATTGGGCTATTTGGCCCATTGGGTCCACTGCCATTCAATCATGGCTGATCTCTGCCTCCTAATCCCATTTTCCAGCCTTCTCCCCATCTCCCTTGACACCCGTTCTAATCAAGAATTTGTCTATCGCCGCCTCAAAATTATCCACTGACTGTGGCCAAGAATTCTACAGATTAAATACCATCTGACTAAAGAAGTTCTTCCACCTCCTCTTTCTAAAAGAACGCCCTTTAATTCCGAGGCTATGACCTCTGGTCCAAGACTCTCCCACCAGTGGAAACATCCTGTAGCCTGGGACTGGATGTTAAGTATCCCGACAGGGTTTGGGAGGATGCTACTTGCTCGAGACAGACAGATGAATACCCTGGGAACAGGTGAACAAAGAAACACTGCGAAAATGGTCACATGATGAACATCTGGTGAGAACAGAGCTGCACGTAATTTAATTGCTAGGCAGTATAGCCTTTCGAAGATAAGGTGGCTGGGAACAGCCATTTTGCAAAGGAACTGTTTGATGAGAATGAAAATTTTGATAAGGAACAAAGATGTGTTTTGTTTACTCAGCACTTGGATGAGTAACAACTCAAAACGATTGACTTTAAAATTGTGAGAGCCTTGGGTTAGAACAAAGGCTTCCCTTTAGGAGATTGAAGGAAAATTAGTATAAAAGATGGGCGGTCTGAGACATGGGCAGTGACAACCCGGGAACAACCATCACAAGAAGGAGGGACCTGAGTTCAAAGCTCATTGAAGACAAACCCCCTACCAACAGAGTGAATCTGTCCAATTCATTCATAGGGGCAATATCTGACTTTGTGATTTAGTTTAAGAAGTGATAAGTGGAAAGAGTAAAGTAGAGGAGAGGTTATTAGAAGTCAAGTGTTTGCATGCATGTTTTGAGTTACTCGAGTGTTAATAAAGATTGTTGTAATAAACTAAATTAAACCTCGGTTTAGAGTTGTTTGACATGTCAGTTGATACTCGATAGAGGTAATAGGGTCACCAATCCTTTCCACATTCACTCTATCTATGCCTTTCATTATTCTGTAAGTTTCAATGTGATGCCCCCTCATCCTTCAAAACTCCAGCGAGTAGAGGCCCAGTACTGTCAAATGCTCATCATGTGCTAACCCACTCATTCCTGAATCATTCTTGTAAACCTCCCCTGGACCCTCTCCAGAGCCAGCACATCCTTTCTCAGATATGGGGTCCAAAGTTGCTCACAGTACTCCAAATGCAGGCTGACCAGAGCCTTACACAGCCTCAGCTTTGCATCTCTCCTTATAGAGCCTTTTAGAGGCTCAGCATTGTCTTGCGTAAAGGTTTATAGTTAAGTCTGCTGACTACTCTTTTTCACTTTTATTGATTAAGACTCCGTTCCTTCCATTTCTCATTCTCACTGGCTTTTTGTTCTCTCGTGTACCTGTATTATTTCTTTAAGGCAAACTTTAAGGAATTATTTAACTTCTCTGTCGTTCTCCATCTTTAAATCTCCTGTCTCTGCCTGTAAGGCCCACACCTGCCATATTTAGCATTTTCCTCCTGTAGTCCATTTTATGTTCTCGCCATTCGAGGCATGTAAACTGGCCTTTCGGCCCACCTTATCCTAGCCAAGCAAGATTATGTCTAGTCCCATTTGCTCACAATTGGCCCATATTTTCTTCAAATATTTCCTATCCACATGGACCTGTCCATGTGCTTTTAAAATGCTGTTATAATACATGTTTTAACTCTCTCCTCTGGCAACTCTGACTATATATGGTCGACCCTCCAATTCCTCTTGAATATTGCCCCTCACCTTAAATCTATGTCCCCTGGTTCTTGATTTTCCCTACTCTGGGTAAAAGGCTGTGCATTCATCCTCATGATTTTGCACACCTTGTCTTGTATTCCGTCTTTATCAATTTATTGGTTCTCCTTTGAGTTCTAAATGTTCCCATTCTTCAGTGCAAAAACTATATCCGACAACTTGTGTGCCTGTTAACACTCCCTTTAATTCCTTGTGCCAGCCATGGATAATTCACTGTTTTTGTTTGTTTTTGTGCATTCAAATACTTTCCTTTATTGTTCTTGATGTCAGATCACAGAGAAGATGAAGATGCCAAAACGGAAACCGAAAATAGTGCCCTTTGAAGATCATCTAGGACTTCCAGAAGAAATTCCACACGTGCAAGGTAAATAAAAATCATTTTGCTCTGAGATATCCATAAGAAAACAGCAATTTATTGGGAACTGAACATAATACTTGAAATGAAGTAGTCACCAAAAGGTGCATAATTTTGAAAGCCATTTTCTATGTTTCTCACATTTAATGATTCGATGGTATTTTATTGTCTCATGTACCTAGGTAGAGTCCAACTCATGTTTTGTACACAGTTCAGTAACAATTGTGTTGTAGATGGGGCACAACAATACGTAAGTACAAGAGTGTGAGATTAGATCACATTGAGGCACCACACGGAGACACCATGTTTCCAGCGATATCTTGTGCCCTTCAAGTTCAGAGTTATTAAAAATGTGAGCATCTCAACTTGGCCATAAAGGCACATTGTCCAGGAGGTGGCAGTGAGTTGGAGTTACAGGGGTCAGCTTGACCTGGCGATGTGTCGATGCCCTCCACCGTTGTTCCGCCGCTCCGTGCCGATGCAGGCTGCATCTGATCCACACGCATGGCCATTTGGAACGGCGCCTGATCTAATTGGAATTTTGAAGGGGGAGAGATGGAGAGGGAGGGAAACCAAGGGTTATTTGAAGTCAATATTCATACCGCTACTCAAGTGAAATGTGTGGTGCTGTTCCTCCAATTCATGCGGTGCTTGACTATGACATTGGTGGAGGCCCATGCCAAAATGGTCAGTATGGGAATGGGAGGGGGTATTAAAGTGTTTAGCAATTGGGAGATCAGGTAGGTTTAGGTAGACTGAGCAGAGTTGAGGATCGATCCTGGGTCTCTGGCGTTGTGGAACAGCAACTCTACAATCTGTGCCACTGTGCCTCCCTTCTCTGCATGGAAACCCAATCACAGATTAGACAACTGGTTTGCAGAGCCATTACATTTTGTATCCCAAGGGTGCAGCAGTGTGACTATTCTCATGGGGTAGTTGCGTTTTTCAATGGAAAGTCATTAATTGTCTGAGCAGTCAAAAAATTAATATTATTATCTAATATTAATTTAATTAATTTAGTATTAAGAAATGGAATTAGTCCAAATAATGCATAGAATAATACAATATGGTAAATGCCATTAGAGCTAAATGTACAAAAGATATTTTGCAAACTATGACTTGCATCTTGGTGCAGGATCATAGTCTGTAAGTTGATTGGAAAAACTCAATGGATTGTTTTCTGAAGAATTTAGATTTGTGTAATTAGTTTGTACTTTTGGTGCTGATCAGAAAATGTTATTCTTCTACTTTTAACTTGTTATATTTCTCATTTATCCTTGTTTGCAGAACAATTCAATCAGAATACTTTCACTGCTAGAATAAAGGTAAGGTTCACAATATACAGGAGTAGAATTGGGTCATTTGGCCCATTGGGTCCACTGCCATTCAATCAAGGCTGATCTCTACCTCTTAATCCCATTTACCTGCCTTCTCCCCATCTCCCTTGACACCCGTTCTAATCAAGAATTTGTCTATCTCCGCCTTAAACATATCCACTAACACAGCCCTCTGTGGCCAAGAATTCTACAGATTAAATATCATCTGACTAAAGAAATTCTTCCACCTCCTCTTTCTAAAAGAGCGCCCTTTCATTCCGAGGCTATGACCTCTGGTCCAAGACTCTCCCACCAGTAGGAACATCCTGTAGCCTGGGACTGGATGTTAAGTATCCCGACAGGGTTTGGGAGGAAGCTACTAGCTAGAGACAGACAGATCAAAACCCTGGGAACAGGTGAACAAAGAAACACTGTGAAAATGGTCACATAATGAACATCTGGTGAAAACAGAGCTGCAGAACTAGAGAACAGCGCCAGTCAGCTCCGCGAAAAAATCGGAAAAAAACAGGGGATTAAAGGACTTACCCGCTGCCTGCTGCTGACTGCCTGCCGTTTCTGCACCGACTGTGCCGAGTGACGTCATCAGGCGCGCGACTAATTATGTCAACAGCACGGAGCCCTACCGACAAGGGGAAAGGTCGACAAACCCGGCAGAGACCGGGAGAAGGCCTAACTGAAGCCTCGGACTCGAGTAGGACCCGATCCCTGGAAGATGTATCCAAAAAAACAGGGACAAAAATGGAAGGTGAGGAGTTGAAAACTTTCATTTCTCAACAGATGGCTGGCTTAAAGGAAGAAATAAAGGATATAAAGGAAGAAATAAACCAGATGAATAGCCAGATGGATACTCAGATGAATCAGATGAAAAATCAACTGCAGCAATTCCAACAAGAAACAAAGTTAAATATTGAAAAAAAGGTCAAAAAATTATCGGAAGATTTGAAGGATGAACTCACTGAAATGTTTAATGAAATGGAAAAGAAGATGGACAAAAAACTTGAAAAGGTTAAAAAAGACTTTCATAATAGGATTAATCCTATTGTGGATGTACAGGAACAACAGATGGCTGGTATAAAGAACCTTGAACAAAAAGCTGAGACAAGTGCTTTGACTACAGCAAAGCTGATTACAGAAAATGAACGTCTAATGAGCCTGCTGACTAAAACAACAGAGAAATGCATTGAGCTAGAAGGACATCAGAGAAGACAAAATCTCCGAATTGCAGGGATTCCTGAAGGTCGAGAGAAAAACGACGGTCCTCGAGAATTCACTGCTAAATTACTTAAAGATGTTCTATCTCTGGAAGAAATGCCTTTACTAGCTCGTGCCCATAGAGTCAGCAGACGTCAGACCAGACCAAACGCCCCTCCAAGACAAATGATTATAAAGGTACAATATGACTTTGTTCTGGATGAGATTTTGCGAAAAGCTTCAAGAATCAAAGACCTGACATTTGAAGGACAGAGGATTAGTATCTATCGAGACTACCCACCAGAGGTCGCTAGGAAACGGAAAGCATTTAATGAAGCCAAAAGTCTTATGAGGGGAGTAGAAAACCTGAGATACGGTTTGAATTATCCAGCTATTTTAAGAGTTACTTATAACAACGCGGAACACTTTTTTAAAACTCCAGCAGCAGCATTGGAATTTGCCCAGCAGCTCAAGACCTGAAAAGTATCTACAAGTAAATATACTGACTCTTACTACTTTTAGAGATCCAACACAGACTTTTAACATCCTGTGAGATCCTACAAGATAATATTGGACTAGATGGAATGGACAATGTCGAACGGAATGGACAGGAATAAAACTGGATTGGAAAGTGTTAACTGGATATTGATAATTAGTCCTAACATATAACTAACATAAATAAATAACATATACATTAAAATCACAACGCGGTTTTATTATTAGTATTATTTTTATCAATTAAGATTGTTCATTATTGTTAATCACTATTACTAATAATTAACAACTAATGTTCCTTTATTGAATAGAGTTAATTGTATACCATTTTTCTTTTTTATATAGCCTTTATATCTTTTATGTTTAATATTACTTAGATTTCTAAGTTATCTCTAGATATAGATACGTTTATATGATGAATCCTACTCCTTTCCCTTTTTTTTTTCCTTTCTATTGTCTCCCCTTTTTCTTTTTCCCTTAATATTATACCCCCACTAAAATATTACTATGGAATAATAATTCCCTAAATCTTGGAGCTGGCCGAGTTAATAACATCAATGACGGAAGTCATTAGATGGATAGCCATGTTAGTATGGCTAGCACAAACTACACCTACTCTAGATGTAGTTCTTTCTACCTTTAAACACAACACTAATTTCTTAAACTATCCTTTATTCTTCTTATATACCTATTGTATTTTTCAGTTTGAATGGAGTAACACATTGGACAAATGGAGATATATTCGTGAGGGACACAAACGAGATTTAAAATTTATCTATTCAGAGTTCGGGTGTAAGGTTGGGTCTGTCGCGCTGATCCTTAGACTCTATTGTAGATTTCTACAAACTTAAAATGCAAGACTTAAAAAGAAATACGGGGAATGAGGGATTAACGTTTTGTAGTTGGAATGTTAAAGGCATTAACGAACCGATAAAGAGAGGCAAAGTATTGGCACATTTAAAGGCAAGCAAAGCTGATGTAATCTACATTCAAGAAACTCACTTAAAAAAAGATGCGGAAAACAGGTTGAAAGCTAAATGGATAGATAAAATATATCATTCTTCTTTTACGCATAAATCAAGAGGTGTAGCAATATTATTTCGTAAAGGTACTTTATTTAAACATACATCAACCATAGCTGATAAAGATGGCAGATACATCATTGTGATAGGAGAATTAAATACAGAAAAAATGATTTTTGTTAACATATATGGACCAAATTTTGATAGCCCATTGTTTTTTAAGAAAGTATTTAACAATATCCCGGAATTAACACAATATAATTTGATAATAGGAGGAGATTTTAACTGTACACTAGACCCCTACTTAGACAGATCTACAAAACAAAGAAAAACTAAATCACATTCTAGTGATTTATTAAACGCATATATACAAACGACTAATATTAAAGATGTTTGGAGAACAGAAAAACCCTACGGGACGAGAATACTCTTTTTACTCGCCAGTACATAAAACTTATTCAAGAATAGATTATTTCTTGGTGGATGCAAAACTCATTTCACTTACTTATGAATCTAAATATCATAATATTATAATCTCAGATCATGCGCCATTAACATTTAAAATTAAAATAAATGGCAAAACAGAAAATTCAGGACAGTGGAAACTTAACCCACAAATTTTAAAAAATAAAACCACTCAGGAATATATCATAACTCAAATTAAGATTTTCTTTGAAATAAATGATCAACCAGAAATATCTCGCTCCTTATTATGGGAAACATTTAAAGCATATCTTCGGGGAATCATGATTTCTTTACAAGCATTCCATAACAAAAAGATTCGGAAAGAACAACAAGATTTGGAAAGGGAGATTAAACAATTAGATATACAGAATGCAACAAAACCAGATATAATATTACATAATAA
The DNA here is from genome assembly GCA_035221665.1 of Okamejei kenojei. Taxonomy (NCBI): domain Eukaryota; kingdom Metazoa; phylum Chordata; class Chondrichthyes; order Rajiformes; family Rajidae; genus Okamejei; species Okamejei kenojei. The sequence continues at coordinate 20,724,623 of CM069166.1, read as the reverse complement.
AATTGTAGCATTGAAATATAAATTAAATAAAATATATACAGATCAAGTTATAAAATTTTATCAACATACTAAACAATTACAGTTTGAATTTGGGGACAAACCCCAAAAATTATTGGCTCGACAATTAAGGAAAATTGAAGCGGAAAAAATCATACATAGGATCAAATCACAAAACGGTGAATTATTAATACAACATAAAGATATTAATGAAAGATTTATGCAATATTATAAAAACCTATACACTGCTAAAGCAACAGTAAATAAAACAGAAATAGATGCATTCTTAAAAAAATGTAACCTGAAAGGATTGGATTTACAAAATAGAGAATTATTAAATGCTGATATTTCAATAAAAGAAATCCAAGAATCTATTAGATCATTAAAAAATGGTAAAACACCGGGACCCGATGGTATAGGTTCGGAATTTTATAAAATGTTTCATGACTATATGGTTCCGCGTCTGAAATCATTATATGAACAGATATACTCACAACAGAAATTACCTGATACGTTGAATGAATCTATTGTAACACTTATACCTAAAATAAATAAAGACTTGGATGAACCAGGATCATATAGAGCAATAGCTCTATTAAATACAGATCAAAAGATACTAACAAAAATATTAGCACAAAGACTGAGTTCAGTCGTTAACGAATTAATCCACCCCGATCAAACAGGATTTATACCAAAAAGATATTCTTCATACAATCTAAGACGGTTATTCAATATTATATATTCGAAAAGAAGTGATAAAAAAGATTTAGTAGTCATTTCGCTTGATGCAGAAAAAGCTTTTGACCAAGTGGAATGGCCTTATCTATTTTCGGTGATGGAAGCTTTTAAACTGGGAGAGAAGTTTACTAATTGGATTAAATTGCTATATGCAAATCCAATAGCTAGAATAACAACAAACCGAATGTTATCAACTAAATTTAATTTATCTAGAGGTTGTAGACAAGGTTGTCCTCTATCACCTTTATTGTTTGCGTTAGCAATAGAACCTCTTGCCCAGAGGGTGAGATTACACCCGGAAATACATGGATATGATACTAGAGATACTAAGAATAAAATCTCCTTATATGCGGATGATGTATTACTTTACATCACTGAGCCAGAAATAAGTATCCGAAATTTGTTAAAACTAATAACGGAATTTGGATCACTCTCAGGATACAGTATCAATTGGAATAAAAGTGAACTTATGCCAATAACGCTGAATAATTTACATATATTACAACAATTCCCTTTCAAGATAACAAATGAAAATATTAAATATCTTGGGATTTTTGTTACAAAAAGATTTGATTCTTTATTTAAATTTAATTTCCCTCCATTACTGAATAAATTAAATAAGAATATTTTATATTGGAAAAGCTTACCTATTTCAATGATAGGTAAAATTAATGCAATAAAATGATTTTTCTCCCACAATTATTATACTTATTTCAATTAATTCCGAGATATATTCCTAATTTTTTTTTCAAATAAGTAGATTCTCTAATTACTAACTTTATCTGGGATTATAAGAGCCATAGAATAAGTAAAAAACATTTATGTAAACCCAAAATAAATGGAGGATTAGCATTACCAAATCTTATGTTCTATTACTGGGCAGTTAATATTAAAAATATGAATTTTTGGTTAGAAGAAATAGATAATAAACCAAATTGGTTAAATATGGAAAAAGAAGACTGTTCTCCATTTGAAATTAGCTCTATAATATTTGCTAACACTAACGTAGCTAAGAAAGTTTATAGTGAAAATCCGATAATAGAAAATGGAATCCGCATCTGGAAACAAATAAAGAAGACACTAAAACTAAAATTCATACCACTAGGTCTTACCATTGCCAATAATTTTACGTTTAAACCTTCAATGTTGGATAAAGCTTTTTTACAATGGAAAAATAAAGGAATTTCTAAGATGGGTGATCTTTATAAGGAAAACTCTTTTCTTTCATTTCAAGAGTTACAACAAACTTATGGACTACATAATAAAGAATATTTTAGATATTTACAAATTAGAAACTATGTTTCTGCAAATACACAAGAATTTAGAAATAGAAAGACAGAAATTTTAGATGAATGCTTGAATAAACATCCAAATACGGAAAAAATGATATCTTATATATACAATATTTTATTGGAAAGTGATATCCCATTAACAGAAACATATAGAGAGTCTTGGGAAAATGAATTAGGCCAAATTATAAGACCAGAAATATGGGATGAAAATCTACAACATATACATCATTGCTCGTTAAATGCTAAACATTCCCTTATACAATTTAAAATATTACATAGATTACATTACTCTAAATCTAAATTACATAATATTTTCCCAAAAATATCTCCTACATGTGATAAATGCCAAATCTCAGAAGCAAATTTGTCACATTCATTTACTAACTGTATAAAAATTGTAGAATATTGGAACGAAATATTTAAGATAATTTCGAATGTTGTCAATATAAGTATGACCCCTGATCCAAAGTTAATAATACTTGGAATACTTGAAACTGACCAACTAATAACAATGAACCAAAGAATTTTTATCGACTATTGTCTAATAATTGGGAAAAAATTAATATTAAAATTTTGGAAAGGCCCTGCATTCCCAACAATCAAAATGTGGAATACAGAAATGTCGGAGACACTCCATTTGGAGAGATTGAGGCTCGTCCTTATGGATAGGTTAGACCTCTTCAAAGGGATTTGGTCTCCATATATTAAATATTTACAGGGTCATAACGGTTCGGCGTGAGGACTTGACTGAGGCCTGAATATTTGAATGGATGAAGAAATATATATAATAAATCATGAATATATCTCCAAGTACGGATTAATGAGGAATATTTTACTCTCCATCAAACTTTTCTCACTCTTTACTCTATTTTCTATTTTCTTATATCTATATAAAAAATTAGAAAATAGTATAGAAACACATTATCTTAAATTCTTAATATCAGTACGAATATAAATATCATTAACTTCATGAAAATATTATTAGTATCTTATATTTTCAATTATATAAAACTGTGTATTTTCAATTATATAATAATTTTAAATTTAAAATCAATGATAATACAAATATTGTTAACATTATGAAAATATAATGAATATTATAAAAGTTTTACTAGTATTATGTATTATTAATTACATAAAATTTGGTCTTAGATTTAAAAATCTGAGATAATACAAATATTATTAACAGTATGAGTATATTGCTAATACTATAAATGCATTATTAGTACCATGTATTCTTAATTATATAAAATATATAACCTTGAAATTTATAATTAATAATAATACAAATAATATTAATAGTATGAATTTATCATTAATATCACGTATTTTCATTATAGTAAAATAATGTACTCTGTTATTATTTTGTTTCTATAATAAATAAAATAAAATAAAAAAAAAAAAAAAACAGAGCTGCACGTAATTTGATTGCTAGGCAATATAGCCTTCTGAAGATAAGGTGGCTGGGAATGGCCATTTTGCAAAGGAACTTTATGATGAGAATGAAAATTTTGATAAGGAACGAAGATGTGTTTTTTATTCAGCACTTGGATGAGTAACAACTCAAAATAATTGACTTTAGAATTATGAGAGCCTTGGGTTTGAACAAAGGCTTCCTTTTGGAGATTGAAGGAAAATTAGTATAAAAGAAGGGCGGTCTGAGACATGGGCAGCGACAACCCGGGAACAACCATCACAAGAAGGAGGGACCAGACTTCGAAGCTCATTGAAGTCAAACCCCGTACCAACAGAATGAATCTGTCCAATTCATTCATAGGGGCAATATCTGACCGTGATTTAGTTTAAGAAGTGATAAGTTGAAATAGTAAAGTATAGGAAAAGTTTTGCATGCATGTTTTAAGTTACATAGAAACTTAGAAAATAGGTGCAGCAGTAGGTCATTCGGCCCTTCAAGCCTGCACCGCCATTCAATATGATCATGGCTGATCATCCAACTCAGTATCCTGTACCTGCCTTCTCTCCATACCCCCTGATCCCTTTAGCCACAAGGGCCACATCTAACTCCCCCTTAAATATAGCTCGAGTGTTAATAAAGATTGTTGTAATAAACTAAATTAAACCTCGGTTTAGAGTCTTGTTTGACACTTCAGTTGATACCCTATAGAGGTAATAGGGTCACCAATCCTTTCCACATTCACTCTATCTATGCCTTTCATTATTCTGTAAGTTTCAATGTGATTCCCCCTCATCCTTCAAAACTCCAGCGAGTGGAGGCCCAGTACTGTCAAATGCTCATCATGTGCTAACCCACTCATTCCTGAATCATTCTTGTAAACCTCCTCTGGACCCTCTCCAGAGCCAGCACATCCTTCCTCAGATATGGGGTCCAAAGTTCCTCACAGTACTCCAAATGCAGGCTGACCAGCGCCTTACACAGCCTCAGCTTTGTATCTCTCCTTATAGAGCCTCAGCATTGTCTTGCGTAAAGGTTTATAGTTATGTCTGGTGACTATTTTTCACTTTTATTGATTAAGACTCCGTTCCTTCCATTTCTCATTCTCACTGGCTTTTTGTTCTCGTATACCTGTATTATTTCTTTAAGGCAAACTTTAAGGAAATATTTAACTTCTCTGCCGTTCTCCATCTTTAATTCTCCTGTCTCTGCCTGTAAGGGCCCACACCTGCCATATTTAGCATTTTCCTCCTGCAGTCCATTTTATGTTCTCACCATTTGAGGCATCGAAACAGGCCTTTCGGCCCACCTTATCCTTGCCAAGCGAGATTATTTCTAGTCCCATTTGCTCACATTTGGCCCATATTTCTTCAAATCTTTCCTATCCACATGTACCTATCCAAGTGTTTTATAAATGCTGTTATAATACATGTTTTAACTATCTCCTCTGCAGCTCCTATATATGCACCACCCTGTGGAGATGATCGACCCTCCAGTTCCTCTTGAATATTGCCCCTCACCATAAATCTATGTCCCCTCGTTCTTGATTTCCCCTGCTCTGGGTTAAAGGCCGTGCATTCATCCTCATGATTTTGCACACCTTGTCTTGTATTCCATCTGGCATGTCTTTATCAATTTACTGGTTCTCCTTTGAGTTCTAAATGCCCCATTCTTCAGGTCAAAAACTATATCTGACAACTTATGTGCCTGTTAAAATTCCTTTTGCCAGCCATGGATAATTCACTGTTTTTGTTCGTTTTTGTGCATTCAAATACTTTTCTTTATTGTTTTTGTCAGATCAAAGGGAAGATGACGATCCCAAAACGGAAACCTAAAATAATGCCCTTTAAAGCTCATCTAGGACTTGCTGACGAAATTCCATACTTGCAAGGTAAATAAAAATCATTTTGCTCTGAGATATCCAGAATGAAACAGCAATTTATTGGGAACTGAACATAATACTTGAAATGAAGTAGTCACCAAAAGATGCATAATTTTGAAAGCCATTTTCTATGTTTCTCACATTGAATAATTCAATGTCTCATGTACCTAGGTAGAGTGCAACTCATGTTTTGTACACAGTTCTGTAACAATCGTGGTGTAGATGGGACACAACCATACTTAGGTACAAGAGTGTGAGATTAGATCACATTGAGGCACCACACGAGAGTCGCCATGTTTCCAGCCACATCTTGTGCCCCACAAGGTCAGAGTTGTTCAAAGTGTGAGAGCCTCAACTTGGCCATAAAGACACATTGTCCAGGAGGTGGCTGTGAGTTGGAGTTGCAGGGGTCAGCTTGACATTTAGTATCCCGAGGGTGAAGCAGTGTGACTATTCTCATGGGGTAGTTGTGTTTTTTAATGGAAAGTCATTCATTGTCTGAGCTGTTAAAAAATTAATATTATTATCTAATATTAATTTAATTAATTTAGTATTAAGAAATGGAATTAGTCCAAATAATGCCTAGAATAACATAATATGGTAAATGTCATTAGAACTAAATATACAAAAGATATTTTGCAAACTATGACTTACATCTTAGTGCAGGGTCATAGTTTGTAAGTTGATTGGAAAAACTCAATGGCTTGTTTTCTGAAGAATTTTAATTTGTATAATTAGTTTGTACATTCGTGCTGATCAGAAAATGTTATTCTTCTACTTTTAACTTGGTATATTTCTCATTCATCCTTGTTTGCAGAACAATTCGAGCAGAATTGGTATACTTGACTTCCGGCGGCGCTATGGAGTAAGGGAGACTCGCACCGTTTAGCTCCAAAAAATGTCTAAAAAAAAGGGGGGGAAAATCGGGACTTACCTGCACAACAACGCTACCGGCTGCTTGCAAAAAGCCTGTGACGTCATCAGGCGCGCGACGACACCGACGGTATGTCTATGCAACATACCCCCCCCAAACCGAGAAAAACCGGTAGGTCTAGAGAAGTAGGCCCGACAAGCCTTGGGCTCAGTTTTAACAGTGTCCCAAGAAGAAATCTCAAGGAAGAAAAAGACAGATGTGGAAGAATTAAGAAGTTTTCTCGCTCTACAGATCTCAAACGTAATGGAAGAATTGAAAAAACTTAAAAATAACTTCATGGAGGAGTTGAAAACTTTAAAAAAAGAAATTAAAACAGAGGTTATTGCTTCTGTACATGAAGTACTGGATTCCTGGAAGCTGACCATGGAAGAAAATTTAAATCAAAAGATTGAAGAGGTAAAAGTTAAATTGAATTTGATGGAATCCAGATTTAATTCGAAGTTGGACCCCATCTCTCTGGCACTAGAACAACATAAAACTAATTGAATTAGAGGAAATTGCTGAAACTAGCTCTGAAACTACAAGCAAGCTTCTCTCTGAGAACAAGCGTTTATCAGATTTATTGCATAAAATAACTGAAAAATGTATTGACTTGGAGGGACGACAGAGGTGCCAGAATCTAAGAATTATTGGCGTCCGGGAAGGCAGAGAGGGGGATCGTGACCCCCGTGAATTTGCTGCAGATCTATTGAAGAAAGTTTTAAATCTGGATGAAGCACCTTTACTTGCTCGGGCGCACAGAGCATTGAGACGCCGCCCAAGAGCGGACGCCGCTCGAAGACAACTGATAGTGAAGGTGCAATATGATCATGTTTTGGTATGATGAAGAAAATCGTTCGCAGCAGAAATCTCAAATTTGAAGGAGATAAGATCAGTATATTTCGAGATTACCCGGTGGAGGTTGCCAAGAAAAGAGAAACAAGAAGAATACTTAAGAATATAAAAAACCTGAGATATGGATTGATGTACCCTGCAACATTGAGAATCACCTACGACAAGCAAGGATACTTCTTCACCAAGCATACAGAGGCCCTTAAATTTGCAAAGAACATCGAGAACATTGAGAATACTGAGAACATCGAGAGCGAGAGTGACAAAGAGGATTAACACTTAACACTTAATATACACCTGATGATACCGGATATTGCCACTTTACTGTGAAGAAATTGAACTTTAAATTACTATACTCAAGGACTGTCTTGAATTTAGAATGAAATTGAGTAGTTATCTTGTTATTGTTATAAAATATTTTATATTTTAGTACTAATTATTACTAATTACTACTAATCATAACTATTAATTATTATTAATTACTGTTGGGGGTACACAAAAGGCTGGAGAAACTCAGCGGGTGCAGCAGCATCTGAGGAGCGAAGGAGATAGGCGACGTTTCAGGTCGAGACCCTTCTTCAGACTAGTCAGGGATCAGGGAAACGAGAGATATAGACGGTGATGTGGAGATATAAAGAACAATGAATATGCAAAAAAGTATCAATGATTAAACTAGAAAGGCTGGGGGGAGGGACTCGGGTAGAGGGGGCTAGGGGTCAGGGTGTGGGGCAAGAGGCAGAGAAGGGAAGCACTCGGACCCAAAATGTAGGCGAGAAAGATGAAAAAGATAATAGACAGAGTTGACGTGGATACGTTTTTCCCATTGAGGGTAGGGAAGTTTCAAACAAGAGGGCATGACATGAGAATTAAGGGACAGAGGTTTCGGGGTAACCGGAGGGGGAACTTCTTTACTCAGAGGGTGGTGGCTGTGTGGAATCAGCTTCCAGCAGAAGTGGTGGAGGCAGGATCGATTTTAACATTTAAGAGTAAAGTGGATAGGTATATGGACGAGAAGGGATTGGTGGGGTATGGCCTGAGTGCAGGTAGATGGAAATAGGGGAAAATAAATGTTCGGCGCGGACTGGAACGGCCGAGAGGGCCTGTTTCCATGCTGTAATTGCTGTATGGTTATAAAGGGAACAAGCCATTGTAAGCTGTTTGTGGTGTGAAAATGAGAAGCTGGTGCGACTAGGGTGGGGGAGGTAGATAGAGAGAGAGGGAATGCCAGGGCCCGAGGGCTGAGGGAGAGGTGGGAAGGGGAGGAGACAGCAAGGATTAACAGAATTGAGAAAATTCAATGTTCAGGCCCAAAGGATGCAGACTCCCCAAGCGGAATATGTGGTGCTGTTCCTCCAACTTGCGGTGTTGCTCACTCTGGCCGTGGAGGAGGCCCAGGACCGAGAGGTCGGATACGGAATGGGAGGGGGAGTTGAAGTGCTGAGCCACCGGGAGGTCGGGTTGGTTAATGCGGACCGAGCGGAGGTGTTCGGCGAAACGATCGCCAAGCCTCCGCTTGGTCTCACCGAAATAGATCATCTGGCATCTGGAGCAGCGGATGTAGTAGATGAGGTTGGAGTAGGTGCAGGTGAACCTCTGTCGGAGGTTCACTGTTAACTGGGTCAACTGGGTCCATGACTAATCGTGGACTAATATTTTTGTTGTATGAGACTAATATTTTACCTACTTTGATATTATTAATTATTCCATTACTGGAATACAACCATTGTTTCCTTGTTTTTAATTGAAATTGAAGCTTTTCCTTCAAGGAAAGTATGGAGCTTGTAATATTTTTTTACCAAAAGCTACGGAAGCCCTCAGATGTCTAGCCACATTAGGGTGGATATCACTAACTGCACTAATTATACATGTAGTTTTTTTCTTTCTTTTACACTTTACTAATATAATACTCTTACTTTTTCTATTTTATATTATAATCATTGTAATCATTATTTTGAATGGAATTATAAGTATTATCTAAGGAGATTTGACCGAGAAGAAAACCTACAAGATCTAAAATTCATCTATCTGAGGTTCGGGTGTAAGGTATGGTTTAACATGCTGAATCATCTGCTCTATTATAGACCATCTTAATCATAAGATGCAAGACGTAGAAGTGAAAACTGGGGGGGAAGGAATAACATTCTGTAGCTGGAATGTTAAGGGAATTAATGAACCCATCAAGTGAGGCAAAGTATTAGCTCATTTAAAATCGCTTAAACAGATATAATATTCCTCCAGGAGACTCACCTTAAAAAGGAAGTGCAACATGGACTGAAAACAAAATGGATTGCTCAAACGTATTATTCTTCACTCACACATAAATCTAGAGTGGTTGCAATATTAATCCTTAAAGGTATACCTTTCAAACATATATCAACTATAGAAGATATTGATGGTAGATATATTGTAGTAGTAGGAGAGTTATACTCAAAAAAAGTGACTCTCCTTAATGTATATGGACCAAACTTTGATAGCCCACTGTTCTTCAAGAGAATACTTAATACTATTCCGGAATGCACACAAAACAATTTAATAATCGGTGGAGACTTAAATTGTACACTAGATTCCTATTTAGACAGATCATCAACTCAAAGAAAATCAAAATCTCAGTCAAGTGAATTTTTAAACTCATATATTAACACTACCAACATTAAGGATGTCTGGAGAATTGAAAATTCATCCGGACGAGAAAATTCATTTTATTCACCTGTGCATAAAACATATTTAAGGATAGACTATTTTTTAGTAGATTCCAAACTTATTCCATTTACCTACAATTCGCAATATCATAACATTATAATTTCGGACCATGCTCCATTAACGTTTATGATTAAAGTAAACGGAATGGACAAGAAACAGACACAATGGGGACTTAATCCTCAAATTTTAAATGAAAAGGGATGTTGTGATTATCTAGTAAAACAGATTAATATGTTTTTTCCGAGGTCAATGACCAGACTGAAATTTCTCCCTCCCTTCTCTGGGAAACATTTAAAGCATTTATATTAGGGGAATTAATCTCCACCCAGGCATTTCTTAATAAAGAGAATAGGGCTAAACAACAGACATTGGAAATGGAAATAAGGCAATTAGATATAGAAAATGCAGGAGCACCTTCATTGGCAAAACATAATAAAATTGCAGCACTGAAATATAAGTTAAATAAAATATATTCTGACCAAGTAATAAAACTATATCAACATACAAAACAATTAAATTTTGAATTCGGTGATAAACCACAAAAACTATTAGCACGTCAGCTTCGTAAATTTTTAATAATATTTTTATTAGAAGTAATTACATATTAAGAAGAAATAATATACGATCAAAGAAAAATAAAATATTATCGTTACATACATTCCTAATATTTTTAAAATTTACAGTCAATCTTATTTATACTTCTATATTTTTTTTATTTTATAACAGTAGGAAATAGAGATAGGTAATAAAGAGAAAGAGATATAAAAAAAGAGATAAATAAAATGAGTGGAGTATTAAACAAGATATTCTTCATTGGATATATATTCATGATCTATTGTATATAATTCTTTGTCTATTCCTTCATTCAGGCTTGAGTCATGGCCTCGAACCAGACCATCTTAACCCTTTAAATATTCAATAAATGGGGACCATATTCCTCTGAATTGATCCAACCTGTCCATCAGGACAAGTCTTAATCGTTCCAGGTGAAGTGTCTCCGACATTTCTGTAATCCACATTTTAATTGTAAAAATATTAAATATTTCAAAATCTTAGTATTAATTTTTTACCAATTATAAACAATAAAAATTATTTGTTGTGTTGTTAATATCTGATTCGTTTCTAATATTCCCAATATGATTAATTTTGAGTCTGGAATTAAATTTGCATTAACTGCAATTGAGATTATCTTAAAAATTTCTGTCCAAAAATTAGTAATTTTTATACATTTTGTGAATGAATGCGTTAAATTAGCTTCTAATTGTTGACATTTATCACATATAGCGGAAACATTTGAGAAAATTCTATTTAATTTGGATTTTGAGAAATGTAATCTATGTATAACTTTAAATTGTATCAAGGAGTGTCTGGCATTTAATGGGCAGTGGTGTATATGTTGTAAACTTTCATTCCAAACTTCTCTACTAATTACTTGACCTAATTCGTTTTCCCATGCTTGACTATATTTATCCGTATTTGGTAAATCATTTTCCAGTAAAATATTATAGATATATGATATTAATTCTGTATTCGGATGTTTATTTAGACACTCATCTAAAATTTCTGTCTTTCTATTCCTAAAATCTAGTGTATTTGATTTAACATAATCTCTAATTTGTAGATATCTAAAATATTCTTTGGAGTGTAATCCATAATTTTGTTGTAATTCCTGAAATGAGAGAAATAAACTTTCCGTATAGAGATCACCAATCTTATTTATTCCATAGTTCTTCCATTTAAAAAAAACCTTTATCCATCAATGAAGGTTTAAAATAAATATTGTTTACAATTGGAAGAGCTAGTGGTGTATTCTGTAATTTTAATGTTTTTTTTAATTCTTTCCAAATACGTATACCACTTTCTATTATTGGGTTTCCTCTATAAATTTTCTTATGTATTGTGGTGTTAGCAAATAAAATCGAGCTAATTTCGAAAGGTAAACAGTCTTCCTTTTCCATTTTTAACCAGTTTGGTTGTTTATCTAGTTCTTTCAACCAGAAATTCATATTTTTTATATTAACTGCCCAATAATAAAACATAAAATTGGGCAATGCAAAACCTCCATTCATTTTTGATTTACATAAATGCCTTTTAATTATTCTATGGTTCTTATAATCCCAAATAAAATTGGTAACCATAGAGTCCACTTTCTTAAAATTTTTTTTAGGAAGATATATCGGGATCATTTGAAACAAATATAATAATTGTGGAAGAAAAATCATTTTTATTGCATTAATTTTACCTAACATTGAAATAGGTAATGTTTTCCAATATTGAATATTCTTAAGTAATTTATTCAATAAGGGTGGGAAATTAGATTTAAATAAAGAATCATATCTTTTTGTTACATAAATTCGAAGATATTTAATATGTTCATTTGCAATCTTAAAAGGATATTGTTGTAATATATGTAAGTTATTTCCCATTATTGGCATAATTTCACCTTTATTCCAATTAATTCTATATCCTGAAAACGATCCAAATTGAGTTATTAAGTCTAACAAGTTAGGAATACTAATTTCCGGTTTTGTAATATAAATTAATACATCATCTGCGTATAAAGAGATTTTATTTTCAGTTTCTTTAGTTTCATACCCATATATTTCAGGATGCAATCTCACAGATTTTGCTAGTAGTTCTATTGCAAGTGCAAACAGTAGTGGAGATAAAGGGCAACCTTGTCTGCAGCCTCGGAATAAGTTAAATTTAGTTGTTAACATTTGGTTTATTAATATTCTGGCTGTAGGTTTGGTATATAGTAATTTAACCCATGTTATAAACTTCTCCCCCAACTGAAAAAATTCCATAACCGAAAATAAATAAGACCATTTAATCTGATCAAAAGCTTTCTCTGCATCCAGCGAAATAATTGATAAATCCTTATTAATGCTTCTTCTCAAATATATAATATTAAATAACCTTCTTAGGTTGTTTGAGGAATATCGTTTTGGTATAAATCCTCTTTGATCTAAGTGAATTAGTTTATTAATCACTGTGTTTAGTCTTTGTGCTAATATTTTTGTTAATATTTTCTGATCAGTATTTAAAAGAGATATAGCTCTATATGACCCTGGATCATCAAGATTTTTATCTAATTTAGGTATAAGGGTTATAATAGATTAATTTAATGTTTCTGGTAATTTCTGTTGTACATAAATGTGTTCATATAGTGTCTTCAAACGTGGAGCTATCATATCATAAAATATTTTATAAAATTCTGCTCCAATACCATCTGGTCCTGGAGTTTTACAATTTTTTAATGATCTAATAGTTTCTTCAATTTCTTTGTTAGTTATTTCAACGTTTAATAATTCTCTATCTTCTAAATCTAGTCCTTTTAGATTACAAATTTTTTTTAAATGTTTTTACTCCTATCCGATTTTCTTTTGTTTTAGCTGAGTATAAATTTGTATAATATTGCAAAAATCTCTCATTTATATCTTTAGTTTGTACTAGTAATTCCCCTTTATCTGATTTAATCCTATAAATTAATTTTTCTCTTTCCAGTTTTCTTAACTGATGAGCCAATAGTTTATGTGGTTTGTCACCAAATTCAAATTGTATTTGTTTAGTATATTGGTATAGTTTTACAACTTGGTCTGACTGTATTTTATTTAATTTATATTTCAATGCAAAGATTTTATTATGTTTTATCATAGTTGGATTAACAGCGTTCTCTGTATCTAACTGTTTAATCTCTCTTTCCAATGCCTGTTGTACCTTCCGATTCTCTTTATTATAAATGCTTGAGAAGATATCATAATTCCCCGAACATACGCTTTAAAAGTTTCCCATAAAAGGGACGAAGATATTTCTGGTGTATCGTTTGTTTCAAAGAAAATCTTGATCTGTTTTGTAATATATTCTTGAGTTATTTTGTCCTTTAAAATTTGTGGATTAAATTTCCATTGACCTTGTTTTTCCATTTTACCAGTTATTTTCATCTTAAAAGTTAAATGTGCATGATCTGATATTATAATATTATGATATTTTGAATTATTCGTAAGTGGAACGAGTTTTAAATCTACCAGAAAATAATCTATTCTTGAATAAGTTTTATTCACAGGTGAGTAAAATGAGTATTCTCGTCCTGTTGGATTTTGCAATCTCCAAACATGTTTAATATTACATGTGTCTTATATGCATTTATTAACTCACTGGAATGCGATTTAAGTTTCCGTTGTTTTGATGATCTATCCAAATAAGGATCTAGTGTGCAATTTAAATCTCCTCCAATTATTAGATTGTGTTGTGATAATTCCGGGATGGTATTAAATATATATTTTTTAAACTGTGGACTATCATAATTTGGGCCATATACATTGACAAATATCATTTTTTGTGTATATAATTCCCCTATTACAATAATATATCTACTGACACTATCAGTTATTATTGAAGTATGTTTAAATGCAGTGCCTTTATGAATTAATATTGCTACACCTCTAGATTTGTGTGTGAAAGAGTGATATACTTTATCAATCCATTTGGCCTTTAATCTATGTTCTGCCTCTTTTTTTAAATGTGTCTCTTGGATGAATGCCACGTCTATTTTAAGTGCTTTTAAATATGCTAATACCTTACCCCTCTTAATTGGTTGATTAATACCTTTAACATTCCAACTACAAAACGTTATTCCTCCATTCCCCATATTCGTATGTACGTCTTGCATCTTTTATCTAAAGGGATATATCATAGAGCAAATGGTACAGTTCGACATACCAGACCTTACACCTGAACTTTGAATAGACAAATTTCAAAACCCTTGACTTTCTCTCACATATATATATATATCCTTTGCATTAATTTATAATTCCACTCAAATGTAAAATAATAATAACCAGAAATAGTATTAAAAAAGGAATAGATTAAGAGATTAGTAGAGTGCACAAAGAAAGAAAAAACTATATCTAGTATAAGTGTAGTTAGTGTTAGCCATACTAACATGGCTAGCAATCTAAAGACTTCCGTAGTGAATGTTAATTATTTATCCATCTCCATGATTCACTAAAATTAGTAATCCAAAAAAAAAAAAATTATTATTTAAACCGGGGGTACTAAACTATGATGTGTAAAAAATTCATTGTCAAGTATATAGTCATGTATATACTTAATGCCTATTAGAAACTATAATAATAAAAATGTATAATAAAAAGGGGAAAAAGAAAAAAAAAATTAAAAAATAAAAAAAAATAAAGAAAAAGGACCCAGTTTATGGAAAAAATAAAATGTAAAAAAGAAATAAAAAGTATCAAGGGGATGAATTAAGTCAAAGTTTATATTTTGTCTATTTGTATTTACTATTTACTTAATTCTAAGTTAGTCGGCTATAATTAATTATTAATTAATAATCAATGATTAGCAGTTATTAACTAATTAATAATGATACCAGTGTATTAAATTTAATATATATTTATATATGTTAATATATGTTAATTATTAAACTACTAGTGTTAGTATTCTAGTCATTAGTATCCATGGAATAGTCTTCAATCCAAATCTCCTTGATTTTCCCATCCGCCTCCTTCTCCATCTTCTTTAGATGAAACAAGTCCATAGTCTATTGCAATCCTCAACCAATCTTGAAAATACTGTTTAATTGTTCCTTTAATTCATCTTTGAAGATTACATTCAGTCTTCTTCTCGCTCCTTAATCCTTTGGGCAAATCTCAATGCGTCCTCTGGATTTTTAAAATAATGTTCTTCCTGATTGTAGTTGACTCTCAGCGTGGCTGGGTATCTCAGACTGTACTTCAGATTCTTCACTTCCCTCAAAATTCTTTTGGTCTCTTTAAACGCATTTCGTTTCTTGGAGACCTCTGCTGGATAGTCTCGGTAGATGCTGATCGAATCTTCTTCATATTTAAGATTTCTACTTTTTACAACTTTATTCATCATATCTTCCAAAACATAATCATACTGGACTTTTACTATCATTTGTCTTGGAGGGGCATCATGCTTTTTATAACATCTCATTACTCTGTGTGCCCGGGCTAGCAAAGGCTTTTCTTCCAGAGATAAAACCTTTTGTAGTAAGTTTGCAGTAAACTCTCGGGTATCTTGATTCTTTTCTCTCCCTTCTCGAAGACCCACGATCCTTAGGTTCTGCCTTCTCTGGCGTCCTTCCAGCTCAGTACACTTATCAGTAATTTTGCCCAGTAAGTCGGATAATCGTTGACTTTCTTTGACGAGTATTTCTGAATATTTATTCCGACTAATTCTTCAAGGTCTATTATGGATGTTGATTGTGGCTTAATTTCTTCCAGCACAGGTTTCATTTCTATTTCCACCTTTTTTTCAATTTTTTCATGCATCTCTTCCATTATACTTGCAAATTTTTCCGTCACTACTTCTGTAATTTCCTTTCGCAGCATTTCTGATAAATCCGTAGTCGAAAGATTAATTTCAGACTTTAACTCTTTCATCTCAATCTTCGTAAATTGGACGGGGAAAAAAGAGATAAGGGAGAAATATTAACGCTCCCTAAAGATATTAATGACAGATTTTTCACAGTACTATCAATATCTTTATTCAACTAAAGTGACAGAACAATCAACAGGAATGGAAGCATTTTTACAGAAATGTAACCTTAAAGGTTTAGATTTGCAAGAGCAAGAACTATTAGGTGCTGAAATAACGATAAAAGATATTGAAAAGTCAATTAGATCTCTAAAAAATGGAAAGACCGCAGGCCCTGATGGCCTAAGCTCCGAATTTTATAAAAAATTTTATGATCTGATTTCTCCACGCTTACAAACATTGTATAAACACGTTTATACTCAACAGAAACTCCTGGAAACTTTAAATGAATCTACAGTAATACTTATACCAAAACTGATAAGGACCTGGAAGACCCAGCCTCATATAGCAAAGCTCTTTTAATAATAGATTAACTCTTTTAAATACTGATCAGAAAATATTAACTAAAAATCCTATCTCACGCTAGATTGAAAAAGCTTGCAGTAGAATGGTCATTTTTATTTTTGGTGTGAAAAATTTCAATGGGAGAGAAGTACTGTACATGGGTTAAACTTTTAATCCCAACAGTAGAATACCAAACCAAGTGACCAAACAGGTTTTATCGCCAAAACATCACTAGCTGAAATACATGGTAAAATACTAAAGATACATAAAATCTGAGATGGTTATTTAATATTAATAAACTCAAATAGAGGATTGCTAATGCAGATCTAGCAATTATTTCACTAGATGCTGAAAAAGTAACTCCTTTGATCAGGTAGAACGTGGTCATTTTTATTTTTGAGAAAGCAGACAAAGTGATCTTTTCACAATTAAATTTTTTAATGGAAAAATTTCCTTAATTGAGGGAAAAAATGATTACAAGGACAAAAATTGACTACACAACTGGGAGAGCTCCCAACAAGTACTGTACATGCGGTTAAACCCTTCTTTGTTTTTATATCATCCAACTGCTTCATTGGTTCGGCAGATTTTTCTCCAAACAAATATCCCAACAGGCTTTGTGGCCGAATAGAATACTAAAACAAACCGGAAGTGTTGAAATCAAACTTACATTTATTTCATCTTTCAATAGAGGTAGTGCACAGACAAGGATGCCTGCTATCGCCATATTACTTTGTGGCGTGCTTTCAAAAGCATTTAGGGTCTGCCGTCGGCAGCCTAAGTTGGAACAAAGCTGGGTCTGGAGATATCATATCCCAACACAGCCATATTCATCATATTCAAAGTCTCAGGAATAGTGTGGAGCTCACCTCAGTCTTTCCAAAAATCAGAACATCAGAAACCCAAGGGCCTCACAGTACTTTTTGCACTAGGAATTTTCCTCCGTGATACAATCCGGAAATCTGGAAATTTATATCGGGTAAATCATGGCCAACGGTATAAATCCACTCTTTATATCCCGCACCCCGGGAGGCTCTCTATTAATCCCGATTTCTCCATTTTTGTTAAAATCAATACAAAGCCAGAAAGTTAGGATAACCTCCAACCGCGCCATTTAACTTCACTTTCTAACCGCGCGAGGAGCTGCTCCTTACCGCACTCCTCCTTTGGTCAGCGTCGACGTTCCAGACACGTAGTCACCACGTGATCCCGAAGTAAAATTGGAATAAAAGCGAAATCATGCCAATAGCTAAACTCAATTTAAAGCTACACTACAACAATCACCTTTTAAAATAATTGAGGAAAGATTTAAATATTTAGGTATTTATGTAACTAAGACGTATACTTCTTTATTTAAATCAAATACCCCACCTTTATTGAATAAACTAAACAAGAATATTCAATATTGGAAAACGCTCCCCATTTCAATGTTCAGTAGAAAATTAATGCTATAAAAATGATTTTTTTGCCGCAATTATTGTACTTATTTCAGTCAATCCCGATATATATTCCAAATTCTTTTTTTTTTAAAGTAGACTCTACTGTTCACCACCAACTTCCATCCGGCACTCAAATACACTTGGACCATTTCCGACACTTCCCTACCATTCCTTGACCTCACCATCTCTATTGCAGGTGATACGCTCCTAACCGACATCCACTACAAACCTACTGACTCCCACAGCTACCTGGACTACTCTTCCTCCCACCCTGCTTCCTGTAAGGACTCCATCCCCTATTCCCAATTCCTCCGTCTACGCCGCATCTGCTCCCAGGATGAGGTGTTCCAACACCAGGTCATCACAAATGGCCTCATTATCAGAGAACTGGGGATTCCCCTCCCCCACTAATTGATGAGGCTCGCACCAGGGTCTCCTCCATACCCCGCAACACTGCCCTCGCTTCCCCATTCCCCCACTCGCAAACAGGGCAGAGTCCCCCTGGTCCTCACCTTTCACCCCACCAGCCGGCAAATACAACATATAGTCCTCCGTCAGTTTCGCCACCTCCAACGTGACCCCTCCACCCGCCACATCTTCCCATCTCCCCCCCTGTCTGCCTTCCGCAAAGACCGCTCCCTCCGCAACTCCCTTGTCAATTCTTCCCTCCCCTCCCACTCCACCCCTTCTCCGGGCACTTTCCCTTGCAACCGCAAGAAATGCAACACTTGTCCCTTCACCTCCCCCCTCCACTCCTTTCAGGGACCCAAGCAGTCCTTTCCAGGTCCTGACAGAGGTTCACCTGCACCTCCTCCAACCTCATCTACTTGCATCCGCTGCTCCAGATGCCAGATGATCTATTATCGGTAAGACCAAGCGGAGGCTTGCGATCGCTTCGCCCCGAACACCTCCGCTCGTCTGCAATAACCAACCCGACCTCCCGGTGGCTCAGCAACTTCAACTCCCCCTCCCATTCCACATCCGACCTCTCGGTCCTGGGCCTCCTCCACGGCCAAGTGAGCAACACCGCAAGCTGGAGGAACATCACCTTATATTCGCTTGGGGAGTCTGCATCCTTTGGGCTTGAATTTATTGAATTTTCTCAATTCTGTTAACCCTTGCTGTCTCCTCCCCTTCCCACCTCTCCCTCAGCCCTCGGGCCCTGGCATTCCCTCTATCTCTATCTCCCTCCCCCACCCCAGTCGCACCGGCTTCTCATTTTCACACCACAAACAGTTTACAATGGCTTGTTCCCTTTATCATCGATACTTTTTTGCATATCTTTCATTCATTGTTCCTTATCTCTCCACATCACCTTCTATATCTCTCGTTTCCCTGATCCCTGACCAGTCTGAAGAAGGGTCTCGACCCGAAACGTCGCTTATCTCCTTCGCTCCTTAGATGCTGCTGCACCCGCTGAGTTTCAGGTGGGGGGGGGCTCCAGCTTTTTGTGTACCCTCTGCTGTTACAAGTTTCATCTGGGATTATAATAATCATAGAATAAGTAAAAAACATTTATGTAAATCAAAGGTTAATGGAGGTTTACCTCTACCACATAGACATACATGGGAAAATGAATTAAGCCAACCCATAACGAAAGATTTTTGGGACAAAAGTTTACAATATATACATCAAATGCTCGTTAAATCAGAGACAGACAATGCTTTAATTTAAAGTATTACACAGATTACATTACTCAAAAGTTAAACTGAATAGAATCTTTCCACATGTCTCTCCTATCTGCGATAAATGTCAGCATCTAGAGGCTAACTTAACACATACTTTTGCAAATTGTATAAAAAATTAAAAATTTCTGGATTGAGATTTTTAGAATAACTTCTGAAGTTATTGAAACTAAACTGGACCCGGACTCAAACTAATAATACTTGGAATATCAGAACAAAGTTTAACACTACATACAACAAGCCAAATAAATTTTCCTAGATTACAGTTTAATAATAAGCAGGAGGAAATTAATATTAAAATTTTGGAAAGGCCCTATAACCTCCACAATTAAAATGTGGATTATGGAAATGTCGGAGACCCTACACCTGGAAAGAATCAGATTTGCCTTAATGGACAAACAAGAACTCATTGTTAGAATATGGTCTTCTTTCATCGATTGACTTAAATGGGTTCGGAGATCTGGTTCGGCAGGGGGGACCTAACTGAAACTTGGACTCAGGATCAGATGAAAGTTATACTCTATATTCCTTATTCTTATCTCCAATGATGTATTAATGGTAAATTATTCCATTCCTTATGATTTTGTTTTTATTTCCTTTTTTTCTCTTTTCTTTCTCTCTCTTTTTAATATTAATCTAAAAAAAAAACTATTAGAGGCAGAATGATTCAATTGATAATATTAATAATGTATGATTGATGTACACGAAATACTTATACCATAATATGTGTTCTCAATTTATTGCTTACCTCTAATAAAAATATATTTAAAAAAAAAGAAATTATATTTTCCACCACTGTCTTTCGCATCTGGTTCTCTATGTGGTGAGACATATCTGCACATGATTTACAGGAGTCTCTGCTGTTTCTTTCTTGCAGTTCAATATCAGAAGACATATCTGTGTATGACCTACATTTGTGTACAATATTAAAAACAATTCTAAAAGCTCGACCTGTTTTTGCTTCGTCCTTTTTCAGTGACATGCACACGACATTTTCGATTGCTTTTTTTCGGCTGTTTCATTGATTTTTTGGCATCTGATATGAGCTTCGGGGTTGGACTATTTTTGTGCTTAAAAATCTTTTTTTCTCAAACTCATTAAACTGCTTTGCTTTGTCGTCACTCACTCCATTATACATTAACATTGCACCACCCTCGAGAGAAATTAGTTCCTTATGCTCATTCAATTCCAAGATCGGTGGTTTGGTGGTTGATATCGGAAAGGTGTGGTGGTGGTGGCGCTGCGAAGTCCGGCAGCCCTGCCGCAGCGCGTTTGCAGTTTTTTCTACTTTAAATTTTTTTTTGTGTGTTTTAAATGTATCTTTTCAAATGTTTTCTTTGTGTGTCTTGTGTGACGGGGTGGGTGGGGGGTAAGAGGAATCCGTTTCAGTCGTCTCCATGGAGAGCGACAAGGACTCTTTTCCATGGGCCTCCCCCGTGGCCTAACAACAAGGATCGGTGCGGCCTTTTTTTTCCCGGACCACGTGCCCGGGGCTTCAGTAGCAGGCGCAGCGTGGACTCTCGTCACGGAGCGGGCGAGCCCTCGCCGGGGCTCGCCGGAGTGGAGCGCGCTGTTCGCTAACCCGCGGCAGCCTGAAGCCGCGGTCTGCAGAGCTCCGGAAGGCACGACTTTATGGGTCTGGCACCGGGGAGGGGAAGAGCTCCGACCACCGGCCCACGGCCTACTTTTACCGCGGCGCGGCGGAGATTTGCCATCAGGAGCGGAGTCCCTCGCCGGGGATCCCTGGAGGGGAGCTTCGACCACCAGTCCTGCGGTCTGCGGTGCTTCTGGCTGCGGCGCGGCGGGAACTTTAAATCTTCGACCGCCGGCCTGCGGACTACACCAACCTGAAGTGGGGAAGCACCGATTCTGGACTTACTGGGACTTTTACCCATCTACTCATCTGGGCGCCCGCAGCAGTTGCTGTAGAAGGTTGAGGTCCTGACCACGGGGGAAAATGGAGCAGGACTGGCCAAATTTTGTGCCTTCCACCACAGTGATGAATTATTGTGATTTTGTGGGTTCTTTTTCATTGTACCGCTGCTGGCAAATTCATTTCACTGGCACTTTATGTGCAAGTGACGAATAAAACTGAGTGATTGATTGATTGATTGATGATTGATTGATTGATTGATTGATTGATTGATTGAGATGACCACACTTTGCTACATACACTACATCCTAGTTTTCTGTTTTTAACAATTAGCCACGGTTATTCTTTATTTTTGTTTAAGTACATTTCTTGTGTCCAATTTTTCAAGTATATTTTGAAATGTCTTCACATGCAGCCATCAGGCGGAAAACAATAAGTGCATCCTATTATCGTCATCTTTTTCAAGTAATTTTACCCTTTTCTAGGACTGATGTTCCGACTAGGGAAAACAAATGGTCGGCAGGTGGTCAACGACTGTAGGGCCTGAGAGGGCCTGTTTCCGTGCTGTTAATTGTTATATGGTTATATGGTTATATTCACCACATTCACTGCCCGATTTAGGGTGGAAAAAATTATTGGTACTACTTATTTAATTTCTTCTCTCCCCATCCATCATCAATTTAATGTAACTGAACCAATTACATGGAAACTTTATTGTCATTCAGACCTTTCGGTCTGAACGAAATTTCGTTGCCTTGCAGTCATACATATAATAAAATAAACAAAACTACACAATAAACACAAATTTAACCATCCACCACACGTGAGTTCACCAGGCAACCACCTCCTCACTGTGATGGAAGGCGAAAATTATTTAAGTCTTGTTGTCTGTTCTCGTTCCTGTTCATTCTTCATCATATTTTTTCTCTCCACTGCACTGAGGCGATCCAGGCCTCCGATGTTATGACCCCACCAGGTGGATGTACAGTAAGGGGGTCCCGCGGCTCCGCGAAAGGGCGGGCGCGGGTTCAAGCCCGGGGCTGCCGAAGCTGCCCGCCCTCCAGTCCAGCGGACGCAGCTTGTTGCCGGGGGGGGGGGGGGGGGGGGGGGGGGGGGGGGGGGGGGGGGGGGGGGGGGGGGGGGGGGGGGGGGGGGGGGGGGGGGGGGGGGGGGGGGGGGGGGGGGGGGGGAGTTATCCTGGGGGGGGGGGGGGGGGGGGGGGGGGGGGGGGGGGGGGGGGGGGGGGGGGGGGGGGGGGGGGGGGGGGGGGGGGGGGGGGGGGGGGGGGGGGGGGGGGGGGGGGGGGGGGGGGGGGGGGGGGGGGGGGTAGGGGGGGGGGGGGGTGGGGGGGGGGGGGGGGGGGGGAAAAACAGGGTCACCAACCTGTGACCTGCGAGCTCCTGACGATGTTGTCCACTGGGCCCGTGGCCGGGCCTCCGAAGTCACTGCCGCTGCCACCGGCCACCGGAAAGCCACCACAGATCCGAGTCGCGCCGCCGGAACGCCGGAATGCCTGAACCCGCCACAGCCCCGAAGTCGGCCAGCCTCGCGCTGGTAAGTCCTGGCTGGCTCTGCCTCCGGAGCCTCGAGGTCGGTTGCAGTTGGAGGCTGCCAGCTCTGCCATTAGGCCTCAGCACAGACGGAGACGGAGACGGGGGATACGACAAGAAAAGTCGAGTCCCCCCGAAGGAAGAGACTAAACGTTTCTCCCACCCCTCCCACACACATACACAACATAATAACTCAAATTAACACGCCATACAAGACAAGAAAACAACAAAAAAAAGAAAAAGACAGACGGACTGCAAGCGAGCCGCAGCTGCCAAGGCAGCGCCGCCACTCCAATCTGAAAACGCAGTTTCTTATTGGGGGCCTGATAATAGAAAAAGTAATGCCCTTGCAGACAGCGGCTGATTGGACAGGCAAAGGCCGATTTGTTGATTGGATTGGAAATTTAAGGGAAGCTCGTCGGTGATTGGACGCAACCCCCTTAAAGACAGTGGCCACCAAATAATCGGGCACAAAAAATTGACAAATAGGAAAACAAAAAAAATCATAATTCCGATTTTAAATCTGATATAAGGATACATTGGGTGGGTTAATTCTAGACAACAGATTAAAACAAAATCTAACCCCATTAAATCACTCAGAGTGTATCATGATATGTTCTACAGTATGAAGTATACAACAAAACTGCACTTCCAGAGTGTTCTATCGTGTTGTTTCTTCAGCGACCATGGATTTATATTAAGAGCAAAACATAAACAGCTGGAGAACTCAGCAGGTCAGGCCGGATCTATGGAGGGTTCTAAGAAGGGTCTCGACCCAAAACGTCACCTATTCCTTCTCTCCAGAGATGCTGTCTGACCCGCAGAGTTACTCCAGCGAAGGACAGAGAGACACAGGGAGAGAGGGGGGAAGGAGAGAGTGAAAGACAGAGAGACACAGCGAGAGAGGGAGGGAAGGAGAGAGCGAAAGACAGAGAGACACAGTGAGAGATGGAGGGAAGGAGAGACCAAAAGACAGAGAGACACAGCGAGAGAGGGAGGGAAGGAGAGAGCGAAAGATAACGAGACACAGTGGAGAGAGGGGAACCCCCACCCCCCACCCCCCCCCATTTCCATCACTGGACATGCTGTTCCTTGAAGTTGCATTTAGCCTCACTGGCAACGGAGGAGACCTCGGACAGAAAGGTCATTGTGGGAATGGGAAGGGGAATTGAAATGTTTAGCAACCGGAAGTTCATGTAGGTTCAGTGAAATGATCACCCAGTCTACATTTGGTCTCACCGATGTATAAGAGTCCACATCTTGAACAATGGATACAGTAGATGAGTTTGGAGGAGGTGCAAGTGAACCTCTGCGTAACCTGAAAGGACTGTTGGGGTCCCTCAACAGAGTCAAGGGAGGAGATATAGGGACAGGTGTTGCATCTTCTGCAGTTGCAGGGGAAGGTACATGGGGAGGGGGTGGTTTGGGTGAGAATAGATGAGTCAACCAGGGAGTTGCAGAGGGAATGGTCTCTGTGGAAGTTGGAAATGGATGGCAATGGGAATATGTGACTGGTGTAGGATCCCATTGGAGGTGGCAAATATTTAAATGGGTTATGTGTTGTACGTTATCATCAACTGTCGACACGAGGCTTCACTGCCGCTGAGGCCCCATTGTCGCGAGGCTTCACCGCTGCTGCCGCTTCACCGCCGCTGAGGCCTCACCGCTGTCAATGCCCCACTTCACGCTTCTGTGGCGCCGACCCAGGACCCAGCCGTGGGCTCCATCAGCCACGAGGCTCTGGCCGGGCCCCGACCTGGGCTTCTACGCGGCGATCCGAGAGGCATCGAGACAGCGGCGCCTCGATAAATGCCTCCAGCAGCGTTCCCAGCCCACGGCCATGGCCCATCGGGAAGCCTCTGGCCCATTGGGAAGCCTCTGGCCCATTGGGAAGCCAGGTAAACCAACATCTGTAATTACATTTTATTACATTTGGAGTACTGTGTTCAGTTTTGGTCACCCTGCTATAAAAAGGATATGGTAAGCTGGAACGAGTGCAGAGAAGATTTACAATGATGTTGCCAGGACTTGAGAGGCTGAGCTGTAGGGAAATGTTGGGCAGGCTAGGACTTTATTCCTTGGAGTGCAGGTGGCTGAGAGGTGATCTTATAATATGTGTAGGAAGGAACTGCAGATGCTGGTTTAAATTGTAGACACACAAAGCTGGAGTAACTCAGCGGGACAGGCAGCATCTCTGGAGAGAAGGAATGGGTCAAGATCCTTCATCAGATCTTATGATAGGTGTATAAAATCATGAGGGGAATAGTTAGGATCAATGTGCAGTCTTTTACTCAGCGTAGGGGATTCAAAAACCAGAGGACATAAGGTTAAGTTGAGAGAGACAAGGTTTTACACAAACCCTGAGGGGCTACATTTTCACCCAGAGGTTGGTGGATACATGAATGATCTGCCAGAGCAGGTAGTTGTGGCAGGTACTATAACAACATTTAAAAGGCACTTGGACAGGTACAGGCCTTTATCAGTGCTATATGACCCCATGATTTGAACACTAAATTGCAATGGAAACTGTGTCGCTCTCCCCACCAACTCGCACCCATTCACCAAGCCCTCCTTGTTTACTAGTTTGCATTTCTAGTTTCCATCTGTTGCTTAATTTGCATCTGAAACATTTCACCAAATATTATTTGTTTCCTTGACGTGAAAAGGCCTTTGTTCTCAGTCTTTATGGGGGGCAGTATGAAGGCCAGGGCAGTGTACTGTTCTGGATGTCAGATGTGGGAGGTCAGGGAATCTGATAGCCCTCCAGACGTACACATCTGCGCCAGGTGTGTCGAGATGGGGCTCCTAAAGGATCGTGTTAGGAACCTGGAGCAGCAGCTCGACGACCTCCGTCTGGTCAGGGAGAGTGAGGAGGGCATAGAGAGGAGCTACAGGGAGGTAGTCACTCCCAAACCACAGGAGGCAGACAAGTGGGTCACGGTTAGGAAGGGCAAGGGGCAGAGGCAGGGGCTAGAGAGTACCCCTGTGACCGTACAACTGGAAAATAGGTACTCGGGTTTGAGTACGATTGGAGGGGACAGCCTAGCTGGGGGGCAACAACAGCGGCCAGGCCTCCATCACAGAGACCGGCCCTGATGCTCAGAAGGGTAGCAAAAAGAGGAGGGCAATTGTAATAGGGGACTCTATAGTTAGGGGGGTCGGATAGGCGATTCTGTGGGACGCAGTCGGGAGACCCGGATGGTAGTTTGCCTCCCTGGTGCCAGGGTCTCGCATGTGTCAGAACGTGTCCAAAAGATTCTGATAAGGGAGGGAGAGGAGCCTGATGTTGTGGTACACATAGGTACCAATGACATAGGCAGAAAAAGTGACGAGGTCCTGAAGGGAGAATTTAGGGAGTTGGGGGGGGAAAGTTAAAGAGAAGGACCAAAAGGGTAACGATTTCAGGATTACTGCCTGTGCCGCGTGACAGTGAGAGTAGGAATGAAATGAGGTGGAGGCTAAATGCGTGGCTGAGGGACTGGTGCAGTGGGCAGGGATTCAAGTTTCTTGATCACTGGGACCTCTTTTGGGGAAGGCATGATCTGTACGCAGAGGATGGGTTGCACTTGAACCCGAAGGGGACCAATATCCTGGCAGGGAGATTTGCAAAGGCTACTGGGGAGACTTTAAACTAGAAAGGCTGGGGGGAGGGACTCGGGTAGAGGGGGCTAGGGGACAGGGTGTGGGGCAAGAGACAGAGCAGGGAAGCACTCGGACCCAAAATGTAGGCGAGAAACATGAAAAAGATAATAGACAGAGAATAAAGGATGGTGGGTTTATAAAATGTGCCATATTTTAATGCTAGGAGCATTGTAAGTAAGGTGGATTGAACTTAGAGCCTGGATTGACACCTGGAAATATGATGTTGTGGCAATCAGTGAAACATGGTTGCAGGAGGGCTGTGATTGGAAACTAAATATTCCAGGATTTTGTTGCTTCTGGGGTGATAGAATTGGAGGGACCAGAGGTGGAGGTGTTGCATTGCTTGTCAGAGAGGATATTACAGCAGTGCTTTGGCAGGATAGATTAGAGGGTTCGTCTAGGGAGGCTATTTGGGTGGAACTGAGAAGTGGGAACGGTGTAGCAACACTTTTAGGGGTGTACTATAGACCGCCAAATGGGGAGCGAGAATTGGAAGAGCAATATGTAGGAGATAGCAGATATTAGTAGTAAGCACAAGGTAGTGATTGTGGGAGATTTCAATTTCCCAAAATAGACTGGGAAACACATTCTGTAAATGGGCTGGATGGTTTGGAGTTTGTAAAAATGTGTGCAGCATAGTTTTTTGCAGCAGTACATAGAGGTACCGACCAGAGAAGGGGCAGTGCTGGACCTCCTGTTAGGAAATGAGGCAGGACAGGTGACGGAGGTATGCGTTGGTGAGCACTTCGGGACCAGTGATCACAATACCATTAGTTTTCAATATAATTATGGAGCGAGTCAGAACAGGACTAGAGTGGAGATTTTTGATTGGGAAAGGCTAACTTTGAGGGAATGCGTGAGGATTTTGAAGGAGTGAATTGGGGACACTTTGTTTCATGGGAGGGATGTAGAAGAGAAATGGAGGACATTTAAAGGGGATATTGTTAAGAGTACAGAATCTTTATGTCCCTGTTAGGTTTTTTTTCTTTTTTTTTTTTTTAATTTTTTTATTGTAGAAAACAATATATACCAAGGTACACTCTTATACGACATTGAGAGTTGTGTAATATATAAAATTATATCATATTGATTATCGATTAATACTATTTTATGTTAATTGTAATATTATCCATTATACATTTCATTGTTATTTATTTATTTAATTGGGAGTATATGTAGTATATTCCTAAAATAAGCAATACACTTAGATTTCTCAAATCATAGATATTCTTCTATTTACCAAATAGAAATCCCCGCTAATATAACTACGTAGTACCCAATCTTAAACAAAGTTTTTTGATATTCATAATGTTATAAAAATATTAATAATGTTTGTATTATTGTTAACTTTATATTTCATAATTATTGTATAATTGAAAATACATAGTTTTATATAATTACAAGTTTAAGAAATCTATAATCTTTTCATACGAACAGAAATAAGTGTGTACGTATTAAAAATTTATATAATATGTTTCTATAATTTTTTCCTTTAATTAAAGAAGGAAGATAGAGAAAAAGAATAGAAAATAGAAAAGAAAATGTGAAAAGTTTGATGGAGATTGAAGTATTACTAAATAATCCATTCTTGGAGATACATTCATGATTTGTTATATGTATTTCTTCATCCATTCAGATATTCAGGCCTCAGTCAAGTCCCTGCGCCGAACATTGTGACCCTGTAGATATTTAATATAGGGAGACCATAATCTCCTTGAAGAGGATCTAACCTGTCCATAAGGACAAGTCTCAATCTCTCCAAGTGAAGTGTCTCCGTCATTTCTGTATTCCACATTTTTAATTGTTGGGGATACAGGGCCTTTCCAAAATTTTAATATTAATTTTTTTCCCAATTATTAAAGAATAGTCGATAAAAGTTCTATGATTCCTTGTAATTATTTGTTCCGTTTCCGGTATTCCAAGTATAATTAACTTTGGGTCATAAATCATAGTAATATTAATATCTTTCGAGATTATTTTAATATTTATTCCAATATTCTAAAATCTTCGTACAATTAGTAAATGAGTGTGACAAAGTTGCTTCTAAGATTTGACATTTATCACATATAGGTGATAGTTTTGGAAATATATTATGTAGTTTAGATTTAGAATAATGTAATCTATGTAAAATTTTAAACTGTATAAGAGCATGTTTAGCATTTAAAGAGCAGTAATGTATATGTTGTAGCTTTCTTCCCATATTTCTGGACTTATTATTTGACTTAATTCATTTTCCCAGCGCTGTCTATGTATTTCCGATGATGGAATATCACTTTCCAACAAAATATTGTAAATGTATGATATCATTTTTTCTGTATTTGGATGTTTATTCAAGCATTCATCTAAAATTTCACTCTTTCTATTTCTAAGTTCTTGTGTATTTGCAGAGATATAGTTTCTGATTTGTAAATATCTGAAAATATTCATTATATGAAGCCCGTAGGTTTGTTGTAATTCTTGAAATGAAAGAAAAGAATTATCCTTATAAGATCCCCTATATTTAAAATTCCTTTATTTTTCCATTGTATAAAAGCTTTATCCATCATTGACGGTTTAAACGTAAAGTTGTTGGCAATTGTAAGACCTAGCGGTATAAATTTTAGTTTAGTGTTTTCTTTATTTGTTTCCAAATACGTATTCCACTTTCTATTATCAAATTTTCACTATAAATTTTCTTAGGTACATTAGTATTAGCAAATATTATAGAGCTAATTTCAAATGGAAAAACAGTCTTCTCTTTCCATTTTTAAACCAATTTGGTTTATTATCTATTTCTCCTAACCAAAAATTCATATTTTTAATATTAACTGCCCAATAATAAAACATAAAATTTGGTAAAGCTAAACCCCCGTTTATTTTAGCTTTACATAAATGTTTTTTATTTATTCTATGATTCTTATAATCCCAGATAAAGTTAGTGACTATTGAATCTACTTTTTTAAAAAAATTTTTAGAGATATATCGGGATTGATTGAAATAAATATAATAATTGTGGAGGAAAATCATTTTTATTGCGTTTTATTTTACCTAACATTGAGATAGGTAAGCTTTTCCAGTATAAGATATTTTTATTTAATTTATTCAATAATAACGGGAAATTAGATTTAAATAAAGAGTCAAATCTTTTTGTAACAAAAATACCAAGATATTTAATATTTTCATTTGTTATCTTAAAAGGAAATTGTTGTAATATCTGTAAATTATTCATGGCTATTGGCATAAGTTCACTTTTATTCCAATTGATACTGTATCCTGAAATTAAACCAAATTCCGTTATTAGTTTTAAACAAATTACAGATACTTATTTCCGGTTTAGTAATATAAAGTAATATATCGTCCGCATATAACGAGATTTTTATTCTTAGTATCTTTAGTATCATATCCATATATTTCTGGGTGCAATCTTACCCCTTTGAGCAAGAGGTTCGATTGCTAACGCAAACAGTAATGGTGATAAAGGGACAGCCTTGTCTACAACCTCGTGATAAACTAAACTTAGTTGATAACATATGGTTTGTTATTATTCTAGCTGTTGGGTTTGCATATAATAATTTAATCCAAGTAGTAAAACTTATCACAAGCTTAAAGGCTTCCATCACCGAAAATAGATAAGGCCATTCCACCTGGTCAAAAGCTTTTTTCTGCATCCAACGAGATGACTACTAAGTCTTCTTTATCACTTCTTTTCGAATATATGATATTAAATAGCCGTCTTAAATTATATGAAGAATATCTTTTAGGTATAAATCCTGTTTGATCAGGATGAATTTAATTCGTTAACAATTTTGCTTAGTCTTTGTGCAAGAATCTTTGTTAAAATTTTTTGATCCGTATTTAATAAAGCAATTGCTCTATACGATCCTGGGTCATCCAAATCTTTATTTTATTTGTGGGTATAAGTGTTATAATAGATTCGTTCAATGTATCTGGTAATTTCTCTTGTGTATATATCTGTTCATATAATGATTTTAAATATGGGACCATTTGGTCATGAAAAATTTTATAAAATTCCGAGCCTATACCATCTGGTCCTGGAGTTTTACCATTTTTTAAAGATTTAATAGATTCTTGGATTTCTTTTATTGTGAAATATCGGCATTTAATAGTTCTCTATTTTGTAAATCTAATTCTTTTAAGTTACATACATTTAAAAAGGCATCTATTTCTGTTTTATTTACTGTTGTGTTACCAGTATACAAATTTTTATAATATTGCATAAATCTTTCATTTAATATCCTTGGGGTTGTATTAATAATTCACCGTTTTGTGATTTAATCCTATGTATAATTTTTTCAGCTTCAATTTTCCTTAATTGTCGGAGCCAATAGTTTTTGTGGTTTGTCTCCAAATTCAAACAACAATTGTTTAGTATGTTGGTAGTATTTTAAAACTTGATCAGTATATATTTTATTTAATTTATACTTCAATGCTACAATTTTATTATGTATTATTATATCTGATTTTGTTGCATTCTGTATATCTAATTGTTTAATCTCCCTTTCTAAGTACATGTTGTTCCTTCCGAATCTTCTTATTTGGGAATGCTTGTGAAGGAAATTCATAATTCCTCGAAGATATGCTTTAAATGTTTCCCATAATAAAGAGCGAGATATTTCTGGTTGTCATTTATTTCAAAAAAACATCTTAATCTGAGTTTAATGTATTCCTGAGTTGTTTTATTTTTTTAAAATTTGTGGATTAAGTTTCCATTGTCCTAGATTTTCTGTTTTACCATTTATTTTAATTTTAAATGTTAATGGGTGCGTGATCTGAAATTATAATATTATGATATTTGGATTCGTAAGTAAGTGAAATAAGCTTTGCATCTACTAGGAAGTAATCTATTCTTGAATAAGTTTTATGTACTGGCGAGTAGAAGGTAATATTCTCGACCAGTAGGATTTTCTGTTCTCCAAACATCTTTTAATGTTAGTCGTTTGAATGTATTGCGTTTAATAAATCACTAGTATGCGATTTAGTTTTCTTTGTTTTGAAGATCTATCTAAATAAGGGTCTAATGTACAATTAAAATCTCCTCCAATTATCAAATTGTAATGTGTTAATTCTGGAATATTATTAAGTACTTTCTTAAGAATAAAGGACTATCAAAATTTTGGTCCATAGATGTTAACAAAAATCATTTTTTCCCTA
Source organism: Okamejei kenojei (assembly GCA_035221665.1). Taxonomy (NCBI): domain Eukaryota; kingdom Metazoa; phylum Chordata; class Chondrichthyes; order Rajiformes; family Rajidae; genus Okamejei; species Okamejei kenojei. The sequence goes on along the minus strand of CM069166.1, from coordinate 20,692,631 downwards.
TTTATTTCTCCTATTACAATAATGTATCTGCCATCTTTATCAGATATAGTAGATATATGCTTATAAAGTACCTTTACGAAATAATATTGCTACGCCTCTTGATTTATGCGTAAAGGAAGAGTGATATATTTTATCTATCCATTTAGCTTTCAGGCTATTTTCAGCGTCTTTTCTTTAGGTGAGTTTCTTGAATATAAATACATCAGCTTTCATTGCCTTTAAGTGTGTGTCAAATATTTTTCCTCTTTTTATTGGTTCATTGATACCTTTAACATTCCAACTGCAAAAGGTTAATCCCTCGTTCCCCATATTTCTTTTTAAATCCTGCATTTTAGGTTTGTGGGGAATCTAGAATAGGGTCCAGGGTCGCGCAGCGCAGTTTAGACCTAACCTTACACCCGAACACCGAATAGATGAATTTTAGATCTCTTTTATGTACTTCACGAATGTATCTCCATTGTTCCAGTGTATAGCTCCATTCAAACTGAAAGATATAGTAAACATAAAAAGAATAATGAAAAGTGAGTAAAAAGCTTAATAGAGTGTATAAAGAGTAGAAAAAACTACAAATAAAATATTTGTAGTTTGTGAAAGCCAAACTATATTGGCTATTAATCTAAAGGCTTCCGGCATTGATGTTATTAATTTAGCCAGCTCCTAATTTTAAGGAATTATTATTCCATGATAATTTTTTAACGGGGAATATAATATTAAAGAAATGAAAGGAGTGATATTAATCATCATAAAAGTATATATATCTAAGATTAGTTTAAAAAAAAATCTAATTATAAAGCCACAGATAAAGAGTTTTTTTTTTAAAATACAAAAAATAGAAATCATTATTAAAAGAGGAAGAAATACATTAAGGGGAGGATATCTCCAAATGTAACAAGACATAAAATATTAATTATTAGTAGTATTAATTAGCAATAGTGCACAGTCTTGGTTAATAACAGTCATAGTAATAATAAAACCGCGTTATAATTTTAGTATGTGTGTTATTTGTTTGTGTTAGTTATATATTATGAGTAATTGTCAATGTTCGGTGAGCTTCTTCCAATCGGGAAAACATTTCGTTCCATACGACATTGTCCGTTCCTTCTGATTTCTTCTAATTCCATATTGTCGTATAAAGTTTCATAAAGTGTTAAGAGACCGTACTAGGTCTTTAAAAATAGTAAAAGACAGTATATTTGCTTGTAGATGGCTTTCAAGTGTCAAAACTGCTTTGCAAATTCCATTGCTTCTGTTGGAGTCTTGAAAAAGTGTTCCACGCTGTTATAAGTAACTCTTAGGATGGCTGGGTAATTCAGACCGTATCTCAAGTTTTCTACACCCCTCATAAGGTTTTTGGCTTCGTTAAACGCTTTTCGTTTTCTGGCAACCTCTGGGGGATAGTCTCGATAGATACTGATTCTTTGTCCTTGAAACATCAGATTCTTTGTTCTCGAGGCTCTCCGCATAATATCCTCGAGGGTGAAATCATATTGTAACTTTACAATGATTTGTCTTGGGGGGGGCGTTTGCACTGGTCTGTCTTCTGCCGACTCGATGTGCACGAGCTAAAACAGGCATATCATCCAAAGATAAAACAGCTTGCAGTAATTTAGCAGTGAATTCTCGAGTGTCTTCGTGTTTCTCTAGACCTTCAGGAATCCCTGCAATCCTCAAGTTCTGCCTTCTTTGATAGCCTTCTAGCTGCGTGCATTATCTGTTACTTTGGATAACAACTCCAGTAGACGTTCTTGTTCTGTTATCAGCTTTGCTGTAGACACAGTACTAGCCTCCGCTATCTTTTCAAGGTTTTTAATGCCATCAACTTGTTGTTCGACCACATTTGCAATAGGGTCAATCTTATTTTTAAAGTCTTTTTTAACATTTTCAAGTTTAGCCTCCATCTTGCGTTCCATATTATTAATTCATATCAATGATTTCATTCTTCAATATTTCTGATTCTTTCTTGAACTTATTATCAATTTGTGTCTTTGTATCTTTTTGAAATTCACTCCATTGATTTTTCATCAAGTCCATCTGATTATTAATTTGAGAGATTTCTTCCTTTATATCTCCCTCTATTTCTTTCATTTCTTTCTTTATATCTTTCATTTCTGCCTTGAACTCACGTTTTAAATCAGCCATCTGGTGAGAAATAAAAGTTTTCAAGTCCTCACCTCCTGTGTCTGCTTTCCTGGAGACGTCTTCCAGGGAAACTGGCCCCTACTCGAGTCGAGGCTTCTCCCAGGCCTTCTCCCGGTCTCGCCCGGGTTTTTCGACCCTTCGTTTTCTCGGTAGGGCTCCGTGCCGTCATGATTTGTCGCAGGGCTGATGACGTCAGCCGGTACCGTCGATGTTGAAGCGGCAGACAGTAAAAGCAGTCGATCGGTAAGTTCTTTTAAATCCGTTTAAATCCCCGTTTTTTCAAAATTTTTGCGGAGCTGGGCTGGTGCTATGCTTTAACGCTCCATAGCGCCACCGGAAGTCCCATGTCCCTGTTAGGTTGAAAGGAAATAGTAAAAATTGGAAAGAGCCATGGTTTTCCAGGGAAATTAGACACTTGTTTCGAAAAAAAGAGAGATATCTACAATAATTATAGGAGGCATGGAGTAAAATGAGGTGCTAGAGGAGTATAAAGAATGTAAAAAGAATCTTAAGAAAGAAATTAGGAAGGCTAAAAGAAGATATGAGGTTGCTTTGGCAAGAAAGGTGAAAGTAAATCCAAAGGGTTTCTACAGCTATATTAATAGCAAAAGGATAACGAGGGATAAAATTGGACCATTAGAGAACCAGAATGGACAGCTATCTGCAGAGCCAAAAGAGATGGGGGAGATATTGAACAATTTCTTTTCTTCGGTATTCACCAAGGAGAAGGATATTGAACTCTGTGAGGTAAGGGAAAAAAAGTAGAGTAGCTATGGAAACTATGAGATTCAAAGAGGAGGAAGTACTGACACTTTTGAAAAATATAAAGGTGGATAAGTCTCCAGGTCCTGACAGGATATTCCCTAGGACATTGAGGGAAGTTAGTGTAGAAATAGCAGGAGCTATGACAGAAATATTTCAAATGTCATTAGAAACGGGAATAGTGCCGGAGGATTGGCGTTACTGCGCATGTTGTTCCATTGTTTAAAAAGGGTTCAAAGAATAAACCTAGCAATTATAGACCTATTAGTTTGACGTCAGTGGTGGGCAAATTAATGGAAAGGATACTTAGCGATAATATATATAAGCATCTGGATAAACAGGGTCTGATCAGGAACAGTCAACATGGATTTGTGCCTGGAAGGACATGTTTGACAAACTTCTTGAATTTTTTGAAGCGGTAACTAGGGAAATTGATGAGGGTTAAAGCAGTGGATGTTGTCTATATGGATTTCAGTAAGGCCTTTGACAAGGTTCCCCATGGAAGGTTTGGTTCAGAAGGTTCAATCTTTGGGTGTTAATGGCGGAGTAGCAAGATGGATTCAACAGTGGCTGAATGGGAGATGTCAGAGAGTAATGGTGGATGGCTGTTTGTCAGGTTGGAAGCCGGTGACCAGTGGGGTGCCTCAGGGATCTGTGTTGGGTCCACTGTTGTTTGTCATGTACATCAATGATCTGGATGATGGGGTGGAAAATTGGATAAGTAAGTATGCAGATGATACTAAGATAGGTGGTATTGTGGATAATGAAGTAGATTCTCAAAGTCTACAGAGAGATTTGGGCCATTTGGAAAAGTGGGCTGAAAAGATGGCAGATGGAGTTTAATGCTGATAAGTGTGAAGTGCTACATCTTGGCAGGACAAATCAAAATAGGACGTACATGGTAAATGGTAGGGAATTGAGGAATGCTGTGGAACAGAGGGATCTAGGAATAACTGTGCATAGTTCCCTGAAGGTGGAATCGCATGTAGATAGGGTGGTAAAGAAAGCCTTTGGTGTGCTGGCCTTTATAAATCAGAGCATTGAATATAGGAGTAGGGAAGTAATGTGGAAAATTGTACAAGGCATTGGTAAGACCAATTCTGGAGTATGGTGTACAATTTTGGTTCGCCTAGTTATAGGAAGGATGTCAACAAAATAGAGAGTACAGAGGAGATTTACTAGAATGTTGCCAGGGTTCCAGCAACTATGTTACAGAGAAAGGTTGAGCAAGTTAGGTCTTTTATTCTTTGGAGCGCAGAAGGTTAAGGGGGGACTTGATTGAGGTCTTTTAAAATGATGAAAGGGATAGACAGAGTTGACGTGGATAAGCTTTTCCCATTGAGGGTAGGGAAGATTCAAAACAAGAGGGCATGACATGAGAATTAAGGGACAGAAGTTTAGGTGTAACGTGAGGGGGAACTTCTTTACTCAGAGGGTGGTGGCTGTGTGGAATGAGCTTCCAGCAGAGGTGGTGGAGGCAGGATCGATTTTAACATTTAAAAGTAAAGTGGATAGGTATATGGACGTGAAGGGAATGGAGGGGTATGGTCTGAGTGCAGGTAGATGGGACTAGGGGAAAACAAATGGTCGGCACGGACTGGAAGGGCCGAGAGGGCCTGTCTCCGTGCTGTAATTGTTATATGGTTATATGGTTATATGGTTTATGCTTCCTGTTAAAAATACAGCAGAATTAACCCATGAAATACATCGATTGCAATCTGTAAAATCTGCAGGAGCAAGAGTGAATTATAAAGAAATTACTACGGAAGAACAGGCCGCTCAGCCCAACATCTCTGTGACAGACTTTGGAGCGGGAAGGATAGTGAGAGAAGGATTGGCAGTGTTACTTGAAGCTAGAGAAATCAATATTCATACCACTGTGCTGTAAGCTGCCCAAGCGAAATATGACACGCTCAGTGATGGAAATGGGTTTTGGGAACTAGGGGTACTCTAAGGTCCGTGAGGCTGAGGTTGGGAAGGAAGGGGGGGGGGGATTTTTTTATGTGCGGCCATACCCATATAAGAGTAGAAGAATGCATAACTTGTTTATTGTGTATTTATAATATAGTTTAGTGTGTATTATATGTCATAGCTGCTTTCTTGCATCTCTCGCTCCTTTTTTTTAACTTTTCAAAAACTTTATTCGACACAGTCATATCATTCAACACATCAAAACATAATCAGAAATTGCACTATAACAAATAATCATTATAGTACAACAATGCATTCATTGTTTACAATACTCTCAACCCCACACGGTGACCAGCGCCCACGGAAGTCCTCCAGAGTCCCCGTGGACACCGTGTGTTCCCTCTCCAGGAACACACGAACATGGACGTAGGCCCGGAAGAGGGGAAGGCAGCCGACTCTAGCCTGACCATCGACCGCCCGCTGCCTGGACCTGCGAGTGGCCATCTTGGCCAGGCCCAGGAGCAAACCGACAGGGAAGCCCCCCCCCCCGATCGGCTCTCCCCCCTCCCTGCCTTGTGTCCAAACACTAGAATCATGGTACTAAATTGCAGCCAGAACTTGAGGAACAACCCCTTCAGATATTGGTACAGGGGCAGTAGCCTCTCACACTCCATATACGCGTGGAACATTAACTTCCTCGCCGCAGAAAATACAGGTCGCGGACGAGCCCATGAACCGACTAAAAAGTTTATTACATGCCACCGCTCTGTGCAACACTCTCCACCCCAGGTCCCCAATGTAAAGGGGGACAACTCCCTTGTAGAGGGACCCTCGCCTATGGGTGGTAACACCGTCCGCCATGGTGTATCGGGATGGGAGATGAAGGCAAGGAGGTGCAGAATGTGCAGGAGCATTCTGTACAGTTTGCATCTCTTCACATCACGAAATGGCATGCTGGTCATCTCAGAAAGGAGGCTCAGATTGTGTGGAGCTGGTGCCTGGGAAATATCCCGGAGCCTAGGCCCGATGGGCAGATCTGACGGAGCGGGGGTAAGCTCAGTCAGAATCACTCTAGGCGCGCGCCTCTCCTTGACACCCGCCATGACAGAGTGAGGACCGGCCACTCCCGCAGCCACGACATCCCCACCCCCCCTCGTGGAGCAACACACTGGCTGAAAACAGCCAAATTCCTCACTCTTAGAACATCCCGGTAGAAAACAGGCAAGCCCTTTAGGGCGGGTCGACTGATGCCCGCCACCGGGAGCCGCGAGACCCCCCCTTAGGCAACGCCCCCGACGGAAAAAAATACGTGGCCAGAGCGTGCCATCTGGGGGGGTTCTCTATATACATGTATCTCCGCAGAGTCCTGAGACGGAGAGTCGCCACCTGGGTACACACACGTACCAAGGACTGGCCGCCCTCCTCTAACGGGAGACTCAGGACCGCCACAGAAACCCAGTGCTTCCTATTTCCCCAAAATAAATCTACCAGCTTCTTCTGTAAAGCAGTTACAAATATGGAAGGCGGGACAAGAGTAACCAGTCGGTACCATAACATGGAGGCCACCAGCTGGTTTATGACCAATACCCTCCCCTGAAAGGAAAGAACTCCAAGCAGGCCTGACCAGTGCCCCAGCCAGGCGACCACTTTCATCTCCAACTCCTGCCAGTTTGCCGGCCAAGCATCCTCAGTGGGACTCAGGTACACCTCCAGATAGAGGAGGTGCATGGTACTCCACGCATACATTGTCATCTCCTCCAGCAGGGAGTCTACCTGCCACTGACCCACTAAAAGTCCAGAGCACTTGCTCCAGTTAACCCTGGCAGAAGATGCCGCCGAGAAAATCCTCTGGCAGTCATGCATCCTCCGCAGGTCACCAGGATCAGTGAACATAAGAAGTACATCATCGGCGTACTCCGAAAGAACCACCTCCACCCCCGGGCCAGGTAGGGCCAGGCCTGTCAACCTCCTCTGGAGAAGACACAGGAACGGCTCCACACAGACCCGGAAGACACCAGTTCATGACCACCAACCACATCAGTGGTGGAAGGTCTGGAAAAATCTCCCTAGCTTTGGACCCACGCCCTTGCTCTTCCTCACCTGGCCCATGCCTCCTTTTTGTCCCGCTAGCATGCAGCGGTACGGTGACCTCCATAAAGGAAGGGTCTTCCGCCTCCACCCTACCCCCAGCCACTTTACCACCCGCATGTTTTAGCTTCCCTGCCCCCGTCTGAACCACCTCAGCTCCTTGTTGGGCCACGGCAGCTGCAAACTGGACCTCACTGGAGCTGATAGGCGCCCCCTGGGTGGTCTCAGATCTCGGCAGGTGCACACCTGCTTGCGTTTGTCTCGCTTGGGTGGGATTTTTTTTCTTCCTCCACTTCTTCTTCTGCTGCTCCCAATTCCCCCGTCCCCCCCTCCACCCTCTCCCCGCGCCTCGCCATCAGCCACCACCTCAGGTTCAGGACGTAGGGGGCGGGGGCCCTCGCTGCCCTGGGTTCCCAACACGGAACTTCAGCCCCAGATGGGCTGTCACTGCCGCCCCGGATCACCAAGGCGGAGCTGGCAGCTCTAGCCAGGTCAGCAGTACCACCCCACGCCACTGAGGTTTGACGAGCCACCCCGAATGGGCCAGCAGTGCATTCCTGGGCTGCTGACCTAGAACTTCTCACAGTGACCCCGCGAATATGACACTCCCTATGGAGATGTCCAAACTCATCGCACGCATGACACCGTGCCATTCCCCAAATCCAACGCACGGTTCTAGGGAGGTCCCTACACTCCACCTCGAAGCTCCCCTCAGCGCCTTCCCCCTCACCCACCTTCATGAACACCCTCCTCTTGAAACTGAAGATCCATTTTTCCTCCAGATCCCCCCCGGGTTGCATGAGCCTGAAGCACTGAGACCGCACCTCCCCAAACTTAGACAGGTGTGTAATAAGTGTCGCGTCCAGAATACCTGTGGGGCAACTCCGCAGAGAACCAGTCTCACCCTGGATATCCACGGATCCACCTGTATGTGGGACGCCCCCTCACTGAATCCCCCTCTCCAACGCTCGGGCCACATCCTCCCGGGGCTTTAGTATCATCTCAACCTTTCTTCTTTCGAGCTCAGAAGAGATAATAGCCCCTCTCAAGAATGTCATTCATGCCCTTCGCAATTGCTCCCCTGGTCCACAGGGACCCAGTTTGGACTGAAACACCGAATGTTTCCCAATCCGTCAACATGAGGCTCATGCTCAAATGGCCTCGTACCCGCCGCTGATACCACCGCTGTGTAGCTCCGGACCTTCGGCCGCGCCCATCGCCATCCTGACAGAGGCACAAACCAGCTCCAGGCACCCCAGCAGCTCAGCTCCAAGTGCAGCCACAGAGGCAGTCACAGTCTAAGACAAGCAGCAGAACTTGAACTTGAACTTGAACTAGAAAGCAGAAACCTCCAGCTGAAGCAGGGAAAGTCCCCAAGTGTGTCCAGAGCCGAGAGCAACTTCAGGGAAGCTTTTTCCCAGTCTTGCCGGAAGCAAAAGTACGTTCTTCACATTAAGCCAGGCAGCCGCACTGTGCAAAATGACTTTAGGGCATTGAAACGGTACTAAAAACGACAAAGACATCTTCCTACCCTCCATCTCCAGGCACTCTTGGCAGTCCGCCAACAACCGCACCCTCGACAATGTAGAGAAAACTCAGGAATTTCACATTGGTGGAGGATTCCTAGACCAAAGGAAAGTTTCAGCAGTCCAGCGATAAGTTAAACAATGAAGCCCCTCTGCCTCTGTTCCTTCTCCATTTTTTTTTTTTTTTTTTTTTTTTAGTTTCAAAAACTTTATTGACACAATCATATAATACAACACATCAAACCATAATCAAAAATGGCACTATATACAACCATTATAGTACAACAATACAATCATTGTTCACAATACACTGAACCCCACGCGGTGACCAGCGCCCACGGAAGGCCTCCAGAGTCCCCGTGGACACCGCAAGTTCCCGCTCCAGAGACAACACGTGCACGGACGTAGGCCCGGAAAAGGGGGCAGGCAGCCGACTCTAGCCTGACCATCGACCGCCCGCTGCTGGACCCGCGAATGGCCATCTTGGCCAGGCCCAGGAGCAAAACCGACGGGAAGTTCCCCCCCCCCACTCGGCTCTCCCCACTCCCCTGCCTTGTGTCTGAACACTAGAATTGGTGGGACTAAAATGCAAACAGAACTTGAGGAACAACCCTTCAGATATTTGGTACAGGGGCAGTAGCCTCTCACACTCCATATACACGTGGAACACGGTCTCTTGCTCGCCACAGAAATTACATGCTGCGGACGAGCCCGTGAACCGACTCAAAAGTTTATTACAAACCACCGCTCTGAGCAACACTCTCCACCCCAGGTCCCCAAATGTAAAGGGGAACAACTCGCTTATAGAAGGTCCCCCACTGAGGACCTCCCCCGCCTTCAGGTGGTAACACCGTCCGCCATGGTGTATCGGGACGGGAGACGAAGGTAAGGAGGTGCAAAATGTGCAGGAGCATCCTGTACAGTGTGCGTTTCTTCGCATCACGAAATGGCAAGCTGGTCATCTCAGAAAGGCGGCTTAGATTGTGTGGAACCGGTACCCGAGAAATATCCCGGATCCTAGGCCCGATGAGCAGATCTCACGGAGCGGGGGTAAGCTCTATCAGAACCACTCTAGGCACTCGCCTCTCCTCGACACCCGCCATGACAGGGTGAGGACCGGCCACTCCCGCAGCCACGACAACCCCCTCCCCTCTTGGAACAACACGCTGGCTGAAAACAACCAAATTCCTCACTCTTAGCACATCCCGGTAGAAGACAGGCAAGCCCCTTAGAGCGGGTCGACTGATACCCGCCACGGGAGCCGTGAGACCCCCCTTAGACAACGACCCCGACGGCAAAAATACGTGGCCAGAGCGTGCCATCTGGGTGGGTTCTCTTCGTACATGTACCTCCGCAGAGTCCTGAGGCGGAGAGCTGCCACCTGGGTACGCACACATACCACGGACTGGCCGCCATCCTCTAACGGGAGACTCAGGACCGCCGCGGAAACCCAGTGCTTCCTATTTCCCCAAAATAAATCTACCAGCTTCTTCTGTAAAGCAGTTGCAAAAATAGAGGGCGGCACAAGAGTTAGCCAGCCGGTACCATAACATGGAGGCCACCAGCTGGTTTATGGACCAGCACCCTCCCACGAAAGGAAAGAACTCCAAGCAGGCCTGACCAGCGCCCCAACCGGGCGATCACTTTCGTCTCCAACTCCCGCCAGTTTGCCGGCCAAGCATCCTCAGTGGGACTCTGGTACACCCCAGATAGAGGAGGTGCGTGGTACTCCACGCAAACATTACCATCTCCTCTGGCAGGGAGTCTACCTGCCACTCACTCCACTAAAAGTCCAGAACACTTACTCCAGTTAATCCTAGCAGAAGATGCAGCCGAGAAAATCTCCTGGCAGTCACGCATCCTCCGCAGGTCACCAGGATCAGTGAGCATAAGGAGTACATCATCGGCATACGCCGAAAGAACCACCTCCACCCCCGGGCCAGGTAGGGCCAGGCCTGTCAACCTCCTCCGAAGAAGACACAGGAACGGCTCCACACAGACCGAGTATAACTGACCCGACATGGGGCACCCCTGACGGACCCCCCTCCCAAAATGAAAAGGAGACAACAACGCACCATTAACCTTCACAAGGCACTCCACTGCAGTGTACAAAAGGCCGGACCCGGGCCACGAAATGCGGCCCAAACCCAAACGCTTGCAACATCCCGAAAAGGTATTCATGTACCACCTATCAAAAGCCTTCTCCTGATCAAGAGACAGAAAAGCAGCTGGCTGACCAGTGCCCTGAGCTAGATGAATCAGGTCCCTTACCAGGTGGATGTTATCCTGAATGGACCTGCCAGGGACTGTATAGGACTGGTCAGGATGAATCAGTTGAGACAGCACGGAGCCCAGGCGATTTGCCATTGCCCGTGCAAAAACTTTATACTCTTGCATAGGAGAGAGACCGGGCGCCAGTTCTTCAACAAGCGGAGTTCACCCTTCTTGGGCAGCAGGACAACAACTGCCCTACGCCACGAGAGGGGCATCTCCCCGGTCGCCAGGCTCTCCCCCAGAACCAACATGTAATCTCCACCAAGAATATCCCAGAACGCTCTAACAAACTCTACCGTCAGCCCACCCATCCCAGGGGACTTACCGCTCCTGAGCTGATGCAGGGCACGAGTCAACTCCTCCAAAGATAAGGGGCCATCAAGAAGATCTGCCACCCCCCCCTATCTACAGTCGGCAGACCCTCCCACAGATCTCGCTGAGCCCCTGTTGAATCTATCCGCAGTGAACAGGGACCCATAAAAGGACCTGACCAAGGCACTTATCCTCTCAGGGATCAGTGACAGAGGAGCCGTCGTCTGCGAGAAGCTCCACGAGCTGTTTGCGAGCTCCCCGCCCCTTCTCCAGAGAGAAAAAGAAAGGCGAAGCTCGGTCCAGATCGCGCAGCATCTGGACCCGCGACCTCACGTAGGCGCTCGGGACCGCTCAAGCAGCAGGCTCCCAAGCTTCCTTCTTCATCTGAAACACCTCCCCATTCGCAGGAGTGTTCACCAAACGACCCAGACGAGACTCTGCGTCCAGTATCTCCCTCTCAACCTCTCGACGCTGAGTCCCGCTTTCCGGTCGACCCCCACGTATAATCCTTACAAAAGAGTCGGATGTGAGCTTTCCCCACATCCCACCACTGCCTAAGGAAGAGAAGCACCTCTGCCTCTCTCTCCACTTCCCCAAAACCGACTGAATGCTTCCCGGAAAACACCGATCCTCTAGCAGCCTGTTGTTAAAGTGCCAGTACGCGGACCCAGCCCGAGCGCGCGCTGGATTGAAATCCACACGCACCAGACAGTGCGTCCGAGCACGGGCACCAGCCGCATTGCTGCCGCGAGACACGGAAACAAACGCTCGTGAAATATATATTCGATCAATACGGGAACCACCACCCTTCAGACCTCCGCGAAAAAGCAGTGGAATCGGGTGGAGGTTCCGCCAGCATCAACCAACTCAAAGGATTCAATCAACCCTCTCAGCTTCTTCGCTACAGCAGGGGCACACTGAGTACCAGAACGGTCTCGCGCCTCAAGGTGTGCAATTAAAAATCCCCACCAAGGAAGACACACTCTCCCCTATCAATTGTGCTCAACAGAGCAGTCACCTCCTGAAGTAGGCGGCCTGCATCGTGCCGGAGCTAGGGGCATACACGTTAATGAAATGCAACGGCATGCCATCCAGCGCTCACGGCCAGATGGAGCAAACGTCCTGGCACAACTTCTTGCACTTTTAAAACATTGGCAGAAAATTCAGGGCCATAAAGAAAGGCCACCCCACTCGAGTTTCGAGCTGAGATGGCTCATGTAGACCCCCACTTCCCACTCCAGTCGCCAGGTGGGGTTCATCACTAACAACAGTATGCGTCTCTTGCAGAAAAACACACACCGCAATTTCCCCTCTCTAAGGACTGATAAAAGCTGAAATCTGCGAAAACTCTCTCTACTCCGTTTAAATTAATGTAGCTACTGTGAATGTGCAGGCACACTAAATTGAGATCCTCACACTCCGCCTAGACTCTCTTTCTGAGGAACTCCAAAAAGTCCCCAAAACTGTCTCTTCTCAGAGTCAGGAAGATCGCTGTCCTTGTTGCCAAGGATAGCCTCGAGAGTCTTAATCAAAGCTGGGCCAATCCTCCCACCGTTTCTTTGCAGCACCCATTTTTGTTCTGAGAGTATGACATTGCTTCTCTAGGAACTCTCGCACCTCACAGATAACTGTTGCATGATACACGGCCTTGGAGTCTGGGCACTCGGCCAACCCACTCGCACCTGAAACAACAAGCTTGCCAGTGCAGCCCCAGGGTCGTTATCAAAAATTGAAAGACCAGAACTCTCGGAAAGTTCACTAATCCCGCTACACAAACTGGCCCATCACTCACTCCCCCCTCCTCCGGCATGCCACCACCCCCAGAGATCATTGCCAGGGAAGGGTCACGACACCCCGACCGCAACAAGTAGCCCACTGACTGATTGCTGGGCCCTGCACTCTCCCATCACCCTCCACGTCTGGGCCTGGGGAAGAAAAAACAAGAGGCACCCCCAGGGTCTGTGGTACACTGCACCCTCCGAAACAGAAGGAGGATCACGACCCGAAACAGACCGACCTCCACAGCACCAAGAGTTCCCTCTCCACAGGCAACACCCAGAGAATCTCCTCTTGCCTTTAAACTCTCCTCTGCGGGACTCAGCCGAGAGGCAGACACCCCCAGCAACTCCATTGGCTCTGATAAGGAGCACAGAGTGGTACACCAAATGCCCCTGAACCTCCCCCTTCGGGCTGAACTCTGCTCCCAACCCCGTCTCAGGGGGCACACTACCCGGGGAGCTAACCCCTCATCTGACTTGCCAACTCCCTCAGCAAAATAGGTCTCTGAAACGAGGGGACCTCCTCCGACCAGAGGACACACACCCAGGGGAGCTACTCAACACCCGTGAGATAAACTCCCTCAGAAGTCCCCTGAAACGAAGGGGCTCCTCCCGCTCCAGGACACACCGCAGAGAAGTCAACCGAATCACATGGTCTTATTATACTCGAGGGAAGATCCCTGAGATAGAGCCCAACCTCCGACCCGGAGGACACCTGTTCAAAGACACCCAACCACATAAGTGGTGAGGGTCTGGGTGAAAGACATCCCCCTCACTTTGGGACCCATGCCCTTGCTCTTCCTACGCCAGGCACTAACCTCTTTTGTCCCGCTAGCATGTGGCAGTACGTGACCTCCATAACAGAAGTGTCTTCGGCTCCCACTATCCCCAGCCACTTTTACCACCTGCACTTTTAGCTTCCCTGCCCCGTCTGAACCACTCAGCTCCTAGTCTGGACCACGACAGGTGCAAAACTGCACCACCCATGGAGCTGGCAGGCAACCTCTTGGGTGGTATCAGACTACGGCAGGTGCACACCCGCTCCGTTTTACTCGCTCGGGCGGCCTTTCTCCTCTCCTTCTTCTTCTTTTCTCTGCTTCTCCCAATTGCCCCCCTTCCTCACCCCTCCCCCTGTGTCCCCTCCTTTAGCCGCCACCACAGGTTCAAGACATGGGGGGCGGGGGCTATCTCTTGAACTGGGTCCCCAAGGCAGAACCTGCTGACCCAGGAAGGGCTATTACTGCCGACCTGGATCACCGAGGCGAGCTGGCGCCCTCAGCCGGGTCAGCAGTACCAACACCGCGCCAACTGTTGTTTGACGAGCCACGCGGATGGCAGCAGCGCATCCCTGGGGCCGACTGCGCTAGAACTTCTCGCAGTGACCCCCGCGAATATGAACTCCCTCCGGAGATGTCCAAATTCGCCGCACGCATGACACCGTGCACTTTCCCAACTCCAACGCAAGGTTCTAGGGGAGACCCCTATACTCCATCTTCAAAACTTCACCTCAGCCATCCCCCTACACCCACCTTCATGAACACCCTCCTCTTGGAAAACTGAAGGACCCCTTTTCCTTGGGTCCCCCTCCCCAGGGTGCATGGCCTAAAGCACTTAGACCGCACCTCCCCAACTAGACAGGTGTGGAATAAGTGATGCGTCTGGATTACATGTGGGGCAACTCCGCAGGGAGAACGGTCTAACCCTGGATTTACCCACGGATCCACCCTGTATGTGGACCCCCCTCACTGAAACCCCAGCTCCAATGCTCGTGCCACAACCATTCGGGTCTTTGTTGCACCTCCACCTTTCCTCTTTCGAGGCTCGGAAGAGGACATAGCTCCCTCCCAAGAAGTTCATTAACGGCCTTTGTAATGTATCCCTTGACATAATAGGCCCAGTTTGAACGAGATACCAAACCCGTCCCAATCCAAGTCAACATGAGGTTCATGCTCTGATGCCTCGTACCCGCCACTGTTGCTACTGCGTTTGTAGCTCCCGGTCCTTCGGCCGCGCCCAGGCCATCCCCATCCTGACAGAGGCACAAACCAGCTCCAGGCACCCCCAGCAGCTCAGCTCCAGTTTAAGTTCCAGAAAAACAGTTCACAGTCAAAGACATGGCAGCAGGAAGCAGAAACCTCCAGCTGAAGCAGGAAAGTCCCAAGTTCGTCCACAGCCGAGAGCAGCTTTTTGGGAAGCTCTATCCCACGTCGAGCCGGAAGCAAAAGTACCTTCTTCACATTAAGCCAGGCAGCCGCACTGTGCAAAATGAATTTAGGAGAGAAACGGTGCTAAAAAAGACAAAGACACCACAATCTTCGTGCCCTCCATCTCCAGGCACTCTTGGCAGTCCGCCAACGACAACCGCACCCTCGACAATGTAGAGAAAACTCAGGAATTTTTCGCACTAGTAGAGGAATCCTAGACCAGAGGAAAGTTTTCAACAGCCCCAACGATAAGTTAAACTATGAAAATAGCCCCTCTGCCTCTGTTCTTCTCAACAGCTAAATCCTTGAAAGGCGGTTCAATCCTTCTCAACACAGAGCTGAGAGGAAATCACAACCCTCTCTCTCTCTCTCTCTCTCTCTCTCTCTCTCTCTCTCTCTCTCCACCCCCCCCTCCCCCCTCAGGATGCAGGAAATGCCATGCCCGGTGCCCCATTTTCCAGATGCAGTGACAGGGCATCTCTCTGCTGAACAGACTGTTGAATGTTCTCCATTTCAACCTGGCTGACAGCAAGGAATAGTCCGTGTATTTAAATCATACGTCTCATCGATGGGCTGTCAGGTTAAGCAGAACTGAAAATAAAAAAAAGCATTAAAACTGCAGTATCTGAACACAAAAACCAGGCATTGGGACCCTCCAACATTCTCCTCCATTCAACCTGCTGTTTTGTTTCACATCGGCTCATGCACTCAGGTTCCTTGCATCACTCACCACTGTGCATGGGGGGGGGGGGGGGGGGGGCTACTCGGGCCAGAGTCCCCACACCCACCCATTTTAGATCCCTTTAATGTTGGATAATACCATTGGCATGTTGCTGGCACTGCAGGAGCTCAGGTAAAGAGAACTTAGAACGAACGGTACAGCATAGGAACAGGACCTTCGGCCCACAATGTCAATAGACAATAGACAATATGTTCATGAGTAGGCCATTCGGCCCATCGAGCCAGCACCGCCATTCAATGTGATCATGGCTGATCATCCTCAGTCAGTACCCCATTCTGCCTTCTCCCCATATCTCTGAACATAGAGTTTTACCCCAGAATGGAAAAATGCCCTTCTCCCATAACCTGGTCCTGGGTCACTACTAACAATGTGCTCAACACATAGTTCCCACCTGCCTGGATACTGGATGCAACTCCTATCCTACCCGATATATTCACCTCTAGTCCCACCTGCCTCCAAGGAATAGAGTCCCTATAGCTCAGACCACGAGTCCCTCAACCTGTAACTATCCATAACCTGTCAGCAACGTTTATATCACTGTTTATTAAAAATTGATTATTGTCCATGCCTGCACTCAACTACCTCCACTACCATCCACTGGCATCAATCTCGCCAGCTCATTCCACCATCTACACCCACTCTTTAAATCCTTGATTGAATCTCCTTTCATTCCAATCAAACGTAATCAGCACCATATAACCGTACCTGCAGAATGTCATCTGGGTGATAGGGGATTGTGCATCTACCCATCTATTCACTCTGAAACGCTGTTTTACAACAATGCTTTAAGGTGAGAGGGACAGGTTTGAAGGTGTGCAAGGCAAGTTTTTTAGACCAAGATGGAATGTGATGCGGGTTGGTGTTGGAGGCAGATAGGATAGCACTGTTTAAGAGGCTTTTGGATCGTCATGAGAGGATATGCAGGGTAAGGAAGGATATGGGTCACGTTCAGGCAGCGATTCATTTAACTTGTCACCATCTGGACCATTGGGAATCTTTTCTGGGGCAGGGGTGATCTGTACAAAAGGGACAGGGTTTGATCTTAATTGGAGAGGGAACAGTATCCTGGCAGGCAGGTTTTACTAGTGCTTCATGGATGGGTTTAAACTAGATTGGCAGGCAGGGGGGGGGGGGTGGGGGGGGGGGGGGGGGGAGGGGAATGGATCGAGGGGGTGGGGGGTGAAAATTTATCATATTAAAAATCCCATACAGGCTGCTACAAGTGTGAGAAGTGCATCCAGGTATAGCTCCTGAAGGACTGTGTCGGGAAACTGGAGAAGCAAGTGGATGACCTCAGGTTCGTCCGAGAAAACTGAGTCGTTCCTCGACAAGTCTAACAGTAAGATTGTTACACCGAAGGTACTGGAAGAAAGAAGGTGGGTCCCTGGGGGTTGTACATTCTTGTGAACAGGTTCACCCACTTAGAAGCAGTCGGGACAGAAGACGTTATCACACTGGAGCGGCGGACTGGCTTGCGAAGCAAAAAGGGCTGTGAGCCAAAACCAAAGAGCCAACGTCAGGCAACGCCATTGTAGTTTTAGACTCCCATTGTGAGAGGTATGGACAGGGGTTTTGCGGAACAAATGGGATGCGAGGATGGTGTGCTGCCTTCCTGGTGCCAGGATCCAGGATGTCACGGACAGAGTGCAGAAAATCCTCAAGGGCGAATGTGAACAGCTGGAAGTGGTAGTGCATGTCGGCACAAACGATGTCGGAAAGAAGGGGATGAATATTCTGCAACATGACTTTAGAGAGCTCGGAAAAATGCTGAAAAGAAGGACTTCCAGGGTTGTCATCTCCGGTTTGCTTCCAGTTCCTCGTGCTGGCGAGAGCAGGTACAGTGAGATACGGGGCCTGAATGTGTGGCTGAGTAACTGGTGCAGGGGGCAGGGATTTAGATTCTTAGATCATTGGGATTTGTTTTGGAGTAAGGGGGAACTGTACAGAAGGGACGGATTGCATCTTAACAGGTGGGGGACCAGCATTCTGGCAGGCAGGTTTGCCACTGCTACACGGGTGGTTTTAAACTGAATAAGGGGGGTGGGGTGTCAAATGGGATAATCGAGGACGGAGTTAAAGGGAAAGAGAGTAAAGGGATGGTTAATGACCCCAGTATTAATAGGAAAGGAAGCTCACAAAGGGATAGAGAGTTATGGCCAAGTGTAATAGAGATTGATGTGAAAGGTGAGATGCGTATGGAATTCAAAAGTATTGTATATGAATGCGTAATGTAGAAGAAATTAAAAAAAGTAAAAGTAAGATGAGCTTGAGGCTCAGTTAGAGGTTGGTAGATATGATATTGTGGGGACTACTGAGACGTGGCTGCAGGAAACTTAATATTCAGGAGGGGGGGTAGCTCTGCTGGTGAGGGATGGAATTCAGTCCCTTGCGAGGAAGACATAGGGACTGACGAGGTAGAGTTACTGTGGATTGAGCGTTGAGGAATTGTACAGGCAAGAAGACACTAATTGGTGTTATCTACAGACCCCCAAATAGTAGCCCGGATGTAGGGTGTAAGTTGCAGCAGGAGATAAAACTGGCATGTAAACCAAAGGTAATGCCACTGAGGTGTGGAGGATTTAATATGCAGGTAGACTGGGAAAATCAGGTTGGTTCAGGACCCCAAGAAAGAGAGTTTGTAGAATGCCTCCAAGATGGATTCTTAAAGCAGCTTGTAATGCTCACCAGAGAAAAGGCAATACTGGATTTAGTGTTGTCCAATGAACCAGATATGATAAGAGAACCTGTGGTAAAGGAACAGCTTGGAGGTAGTGATCATAATTATGATTAGTTTCAATCTGCAATTTGAGAAGGAGAAGGTTAAATCAGAAGAGTCAGTGATGCAGTTGAACAAAGGGGACTATGAAGGCATGAGAGAGGAGCTGGCCTAGGTAGACTGGAAAGGATCCAAGAAGGAATGACGGTGGAACAGCAATGGCAGGAATTTCTGAGGCATAATCGGAAGACGCAGGATCATTTCATTCCTTAAAAAAGGAAGAAAAAAGGATCTCGAAGTAAAGATTCTAAGGGGAGTAGGAGGCACCGTGGCTGACAAGAGAAGTTAGGGACGCTCCTAGTATACAAACTAAAAGAAAAGATGTATAACACAGCAAAGAAGTAGCTGGATAGCCAGAGATTGGGGAAACTTTCATCTTTTTTGGGGGGGGGGGGGACAAACAGGATAGAAACAAAACGGGCAATACGGGCTGAAAAGATGAAGGACGAAAGTGGTGGTAAGTGAAGCTGGCCAGGAATATACAAGAAGGAAAATTAAAAGCTTCTTTAGATATGTTAAGGGAAAAAAGAGTAGCAAAGTCAAATGTAGGGGCCCTTGAAGGTTGACACACCGGTGAAATTATTATGGGCAACAAGGAAATGGCAGAAGAGTTGAATAGGTACTTGGATCGGTCTTCACTAAGGAAAAAAACACAAACATCTCCCAGATGTACTGGAGGACAGAGGATCTAAGGGGGTAGAGGAACTGAAAGAAATGTTCATAGGCGAGAAATAGTATTGGGTAGGCTAATGGGGACTGAAGGATGATAAATCCCCTGGGCCTGATGGTCTGCATCCCCGGGTCCTCAGGGAGGTTGCGCTAGAAATAGTGGACACATTGGCGATCATTTTCCAATGTTCAATAATTCAGGATCAAATTCCTGTGGATTGGAGGATGCTTATGTTTATCCCACTTTTCTCCATCATTTTTTGTCAACCTTCGATTTTCCAGCATTGCAGTTCCTTTCTTCGACGTTTTGCGCTGGACGGCTGCATCTGCGGTTCTTTTCTGTTTGGGGGGGGGGGGGGTTGGTGGGAGTCCTGGCCCAGTGGCGGCTCCTGATAAGTAAATATAGTGTTTAAGAAGGAACTGCAGATGCTGGAAAAGCGAAGGTAGACTGTGGAGGCAGGGTGCTGGTGGAAGGAGAGTGGTGGTGCATTTGACCAGCTGCCGTAGTAACGTGTTCGAACAATGGTCTGCCGTAATGGGCTTGCCTTGGCATTTATTTCTTGCATTTGTTATGTTATTAGAAATATTAGCACAAGACCCAATAATAAATTAAACACAAATCTCGGTTAGGGGTTTTTGGTCTTGTCTCTCTGTGATACACGGAAACCATGTCCGTATGTGGTGCAGTGCAATACTGGAGATTTTAAAGTTAGTTAAACTAGTCACCTGTCATGTTTCAGCTTTTTTGACCGAGGTCAATATTAATAATGCTCACGAGGCCGAAAGCTGCCACAGCTATTGTTGTCCATTCACTTCCCTCTCCGGGGATGCTGCCTGTCCCGTTGAGTTACTCCAGCTTTTGTGTTATCTGTAGCCTAGCCATTATTCGGACGAGTGACCCTTGGACCCTTCCTTGTGTGTTATTAGCACGTTTATATAAATGTTTTCAGTGAACATTACCTCTGCTGTTGGACACCAGCCTCAGACGTGGTGCGTTATATGCATTACTGGCACTGCTAGTTACTTTGTCCTTAGTTACTCGTTACTTAGTACTTGTGATTGTCTGAAGAAGGGTCTCAACCAGAAACGCAACCTCTTCCCCAGAGCCCCTGCCCATCCCGCTGAGCCACCTCATAACAGGGAGTTGAAGTAGACACCGGGGGGTCCTCCACTTCAACTTCAGAGCAAAAACAATAAACACAGAGTGCTGGAGGAACTCAGCGGGCAAGGGGGGGGGGGGGGGGGGGGGGGGGGGGGGTACAGCACCTGCGGAGGGAACATATCACTTATTTTCGGGGAGCATTCTAAACGTAGTTTCCAGTAGTGACCGTTTGACGAAGTAACTGCAGATGCTGGAAAAATCGAGGTAGATAAAAATGCTGGAGAAACTCAGCGGGTGAGGCAGCATTTATGCAGCAAAGGAAAATAGGCAATGTTTCAGGCCATGTCTGAAGAAGGGGTTGTCTCGACCCGAAACATTGCCTCTTTCCTTCGCTCCATAGATCCTGCCTCACGCTGAGTTTCTCCAGCATTTTGTCTACGCAAAACATCAATGGTTCGGGGAATGCCAAGGCAAAGGGTGAGATAGAGTGAGTGAGAGAGCTAGAGAGAGACGGGATCGGGAGCATGAGAGAGAGAGCGCTAAGAGAGAGAGAGAGAGTGGCGAGGGGAGGAGAACGTGAGAAAGACAGAGACACACAACGTGGGGTCGATAGGTAAATTGAAGGACTAACCTGCTGCACACCAAGAAGCTCACCAGGAAGAAGCCCTCAATCATGATGGTGAGTTTTAAGAAATTCTCAATGTGTCATCAATGCATCGATCTACATTCCTCAGTAAATGTAATTGTGTTTTGAACAAGTATCAGCTAATGACGGCGCGTGAATTGTATTCAAAGGACGCGTGGTGTCATTAATACTTGTTCAAAACACAATTACATTTACTGAGGAATGTGGATCAATGCATTGATGACACAATGTATAACTACTTGTTAACCTAGTGGCTGTTAATAAGTGCTTAAAAGTAGTAGCTAAACAAATTGCTTGTGCTGATGGCCGTGCAGTGGTTGTTATCCATGATATTTTGTAAAAAAAAATCCGTAAGGCAAATGTTTTTTTTAAAATCTTTATTTACAAAAGTGAATTTGTATTTCCGTACGAAATACGGTAATTAATGAGGGACTCCCATTAGGCGCTGGGGTTCCAATTGGGAGAAATCGGTCCAATCGGGCCTTAAGGCCAGCCCTGGGCTGCGCGTATGTCTTTGTATATGTGCGTGTACGGTTCTGTGTGGAGGTGCTTGTCTGTGTGTGCAGGTCTGTGTGTGTTGTTTTGTGCGCATGTCTGTTGTGTGTGCGCATATGTGGTGGATGTCTGCAAGTGGGTCTGAGTATGTGCACATCTGTGAGTGTATGTGTCTATATGTACATGCATGTGTGTGCATGTCTGTTTTTGTGTGTACCTGTGTCTGGTGTACTCTATGAATTGTGTTACATGTCCACGTTGTGTCCTGATCTGTTTTGCAGGTGTGTTGCATTGTCAGTATGTGGTGTACACGTGCGTACATGATCTGGTGTATCTGGACCGTGCACATGCACCAGTCCATACTTGTGTTTTGCAATGTTGGGGATAAGGTCAAGTCCAAATCTGGGCTGAGGTTGACTTCAGATCAGATGCCAACAGTGTTTGCCGAGTGTTGGTCCGCACTGTCGAGTATCTCAGGGGGAATAATGCTGAATAACGTGGGATGGTTGGGCAAAACTTGGAAAATTAGCAAAAATCTAGAAATATATTTGTGGTCACTTGCACAAAAGCAGTGCTCATCCACACATTTCCTGATCAGGCTCACTTGCAGACCACTGCCTTACATTCTACAGTGTCTTTTCACAAGCCCAGGATGAGCCAAATAACTCTGTAGGAGCGAGCAGTCCTGAAACGTAAATCTCCCACCACTGGAGCATGACTTCAATCCATAATCATCGGGTGGAAAGCGGAGCGAGATGGGAAATGACTGAGAGAGCATGAAAGGAAAAAATCCACTGAGATAAATCTGTCCTTGAGTTCTTTGAACCTTCGCTTATGTCGTTTTATAAGTCTGGATTTTTAAAACAAAATGAGATTGCAATGACTTGTCTCGTTCTTAGCAACACACAGTTGAGACCAACCTCATGGGCCTCATGAAACCCGATGTATTTCCCTTTCCCCCGACTCTCAGTCTGAGGAAGGATCTTGACCCTATTCCTTCTCTCCAGATATATTGCCTGTCCCGCTGAGTTACTCCAGCGTTATGTGTCTATCATGGACCTAAGGATCCTCTGTTCCCCTAAGGATTCCTGACTTGTTGATCTACCACAGTTTCCAGCCAGTGGTGACCCCAGGACGTGATGGAGGGAGATTCGACAATGATAATGTGATTGAATGTCAGGGTTCAGCGGATAAATGTGGACTTGTTGGAGATGGCCTACTGTTAGGGCATTTCTACTGGGAATCAACACGACGGGACAAAGAGATGTAATGCTGTGGCTGAAGGGCCTGTCCTACTTGCAAGCGATTGCATGCGTTTGGCGCGACCTCAAATGGAAGCGGAGAGTTCACACGAAGTTCGCACAAAGTACACGTTTAAGTTCACGCGTGACGTCATTTGCGTCATACCTATCAATCAGCTGGGTAAGGAGCGGGCCGCAGGATTTTCGGCGTCGGGACATGGTGACATCATCACACAACGCCATGCCGGGAGGTGACGTCATCGCGCAATGCCACGCGCTAGGCATACGCCGTCAAGGCGCTGCGTTACGCCCGCAATGCGCTGCGGGCCGACAGGTGCGTTGGTGCACAAAAATTTTCAGACAGTGCAGGATTTCAAGCCTCAAGCGAACACGTTTGGTCACGCCAGACGCATGCAGTTGCATGCAAGTGGGACAGGCCCTTTAATAAGGATGGATGTAATGCCGAGGCTTTATAAGGCACTGGTTCAGACCGCATCTGGAGTATTGCAAGCTGTTTTGGGCCCCATATATTGCTGAGGACGGATGTGCTGGCGTTGGAGACGGTCCAGAGGAGGTTTACGAGAATGATGATCACAGGAGTGATGGGGTTAACATATGATGAGCGTTTAACGGCACTGGGCCATAGCCTCAGAATAAAAGGACATACCTTTAGAAAGGAGATAAAGGAATTCCTTTTAGTCAGAGGGTGGTGAATCTGGGGAATTCATTGCCATGGACGGTTGTGGAGGCAAGTTAATGCATATATTTTAAGCTGGAGATTGACCGATTTCTTGAATTACTTTGATGTGTGATCATTGACCCGGAGTCGTTTCACTTGGTTTATCTCTGCACAGACGCTGCCTGACCTGCGGAGAATTTCTGTGTTTCCTGATAAAGCTTCTTACCTCAGTTGAGTTCATCTCGATCTGTGATGGATTCGATGGTGAAAACCCTGGTGCTTCCTGGTCACCATTTCCTACATTCAGCCGCCACCTTCAACAAAATGGGAATTATTTCAACCCATGGAACAAACTTCCAACCGTTTCAACACGCTTTGTCCCAAAGTCAAGTGAGAGTTCACACTTATCCAGTGGCTTCTGCCGTTAGCATCTCCATGGGATCACTCACTCAGGAGCGAGTCTCCACAATGCTTCCTCTTCTTTCCAGCTCCATTGGGGTTGGCCTGGCCACCACTTTCTCTCACAGGGTCGTGATTCTCTGGATTTCTCTTCAGTCACAGAGTTGTTCAGCAGAGAAACAGGCCTTTCGGCCCATCCTCTCCCTGCTGACAGTAACTATCTATACTGATCCCGTTTAATCGCACTTGGCCTGTAGCCTATGCCTTGGCAATTCAAGTGTTTGTCTAAATGTTGTGAGAGTCCGTGTCTCCACAGTCCCTCAGGCAGTGGCTCCAAACTCCAACACACTCTGAGTGAAAACTTTCTTCCTTATATCCATTCTAAACCATACTTTAAACCTCTGCCCTCCGATACTGGAAAACACCTTGCTGTGAGTGAGATTTAATACTATCCCTGCCCCTGATCATTTTGTACACCTCTCTCAGTCCCCCCTCAGTCCTCTATGCCCCAAGGACACAAACCCAGTCTTGGTCAATAACTGAGACTTTCCACTCTGGGCAACGTGTGTGAATCTCCTCCGCTCCAATCTTCAGAGCAATCATGTCATCATTTCAGTAGACTGAGGTGACCCTCCACAATTACAGACAATGTTCCAGGACGTGGCCTCACCAATGCTTTATAAAGCTGCCCCATACAATCCTTGCTCTTGTATTCTTTGTCCCAGCCAATGAAGGTTGCAAACCTGTAGCCGACTTTACCACCCTACACACCTGTGCTGTGGCCCTCAGTGGACTAAGGACTCGTACATCAAGGTCTCTCTGTCCCTGAATACCCCATCATTCATGTGTATCCTGCCATTAAGAGTCATAAAGAGTCATACAGTGTAGAAGAAAACAGGCCCTTTCGGCTCAAACTTACCAACTGGTCCCACTGTCTGTGTTTGGCCCATATCCCTCTAATGTCCTATCCATGTACCGGTCTACTTCTTTCTTAAACCCTGCAATAGTCCCAGCCTCAACTACTTCCTCTGGCACCTTGTTCCATACATCCACCACCCTTGTCTGGTGAAAATGTTACCCCTCAGAAATTTGTATTAATCTTTCCGCCCCCTTCACCTTAAACCTATATCGTCTGGTTCTTGATTCCCCTACACTGGTCAAGAGACTGTATGCATCTCCCCAATCAACTTCCTCATGATTTTTGTACACCTCTATCAGATCACCCCCCATCCTCCTGCTCTCCAGGAATATAGTCCTAGTCTCCTCAACCTCTCCCTATAGGCACAGACCCCCAAGTCCTGGTAACATCCTCTCCCAAAACACTTCACACTTATCGTGGATTAAATTCCATCTGCCTTTTGGTCTGCCCACTCAGCAGATGATCAATATCTGTCGTAGCCTGAGACTACCCACCTCACCATCCAAAATATCACCAATCTGCTTCAAAAGGCAGTGGGAGCAGGCACTTGGAAAACCTTCCAGAGAGATGGAGAGCTTTCTGGATCAGGAAGGGTGTGAAGGGTGACGAGGGTGGATGGGAACGAAGGTGGGAGATACAATCAGATCAGCCTGGTCTTATTAAATGGCGGGGGGAATATGAAGGAGCAAGTGGGCGATTCTTTCTCCAGTCGTTGGGTCATGAAAGACGGCGTGAAGATTGACCACAGCCTTTGTCAGAGTGCAAAGAGCAGCATCAGAGGAGGGAAGGTTTCTCTGCGGAACGTTCTCCTCACCCGGCGGTTGAGACGCAGTAAATGAGGAAAACAAACAGCCCCTGCAGACTGTTGATGACGGTGAACAAGTAGGACAACACCAATGGTGGTCTATCCACCTGGAATATTCCCCCAAGATCCAGGTGCTTCCCAAAACAAGCAGCATTGCGGCACAGCCAGGGTCCGAGCAGGCCCAGGGGTTCTGTGCAATGGGAAGAAGACAAGGAGGGAAGAGAGCAGGTCAATGGGAACATTGTCGTGTGGAGGTGTGAAAGAACTTTCACACTCTTGGGCCATTCTGAGCACCCAACAGCAAGTTATAAAATCAGTGCATCTTTCATATAATCACCCCTTATTGGCACAGATTATTGTGGGCCGAAGGGCCTCTTCCTGTGCAGGGTTCAATGGGAACATCATCGTGAAGAAATTGATTCTGACTTAGGGGCGGCCGCAGTGGCGTTTGCTTTGGTGCAGCGGGTAGAGCTGCTGCCTCCAGCGCCAAAAACACGGGTTTTTTCTTAAAACCTGACCTTGGGTGCTGCCCGTGTGGAGTTAGTTTTGAACGTTCTCTCCCTGTGATCACGTGGGTTTTCTCCGGTGCTCCGGTAACCTCCCACACCCCAAAGACGTGTGGGTTTATAGGTTAATTGGAAATTGCCCCAAGTGTGCAGGGAGTGATGAGAAAGTGGGATGACATAGAATCTTAGTAAGTGAACGGGTGATCACTGGTCAGTGTGGAGTTCAGTGGGCCGAAGGGCCTGGTTCAAGCTGTATCTGTAAACTAATCCAGCTTCCCTCCCCACTTCCATTGTCACCATGGTCAGAGATCAGCAACTTATGGACAGAGATCCCCACCCTGGGACCCTGCCGTCCTCAGCCCACAGTCCACCAGGGATCACAATTTGGACCATTGCCTGCATTTGTGGAAGGTTGTGGTGGATTTGGAGAGGGGGCAGAAAAGTTTCACCAGAACGCTGCCATTGGATGAAAGAGTTTGAGCTGTATAAGGAGAGTTTGGAACAACTTTGGAATGCCTTCTCCAGAATGTCGTGAGGCTAAGGGATGACCTGATGAGAAAGTATATAAAATTTATGAGGGGGGTCAATAAGGAATGATGTATACTTTCTCAGGGTGGAAATCTCTACATACGCATGGCTTGACGTACAGAGGGTGGTGAAAGTTAAGGAGATTTGAGAGAGTCACCAGAATGTTGGCTGGATGGAATAGAGATTTAGAAATAAGGTGAGGTTGGACAAACTTGGATTGTGTTCCCCTGAATGACTGAGGCTGAGGGGATGAGCGATACAAAATGTAAAATGATGAGAGGCAAAGATAAGGGGGTAGATAGACAGAAAATGCTGGAGTAACTCAGCGGGACAAGCAGCATCTCTGGAGAGAAGGAATGGGTGACCGTCACACATCCCTTCTCTCCACAGATGCTGCCATTTTGTCCCGCTGAGTTACTCCAGCATTTTGTGTCTATCTTCAATTTTAAACCTGCATCTGCAGTTTTATTCTCGGTGGGAAAGGTCAAATGCTGGAAGCATAGGTTTAAAGTGTAAGGGGGAAAGTTTAAGGGAGATTGAAGCGGCAAGTTGTTTTTTACACAGTGATGGGTGCCTGGACTGCGCTGCCAGGACAGGTGGTGGAAGCAGATACCATGGTCATATTTAAGAGACATTTTCGACTCTTGAACAGGCTGAGGATGGAGAAATATGGACCACATGCAGGCAGATGGGATGAGATGCAACGTTTGATCGTGGTCAGCACAGACATGATGGGTCTCTGAAGGGCCTGTTTGCCCGTTCTATGTTCTCTGCTCACCGTACCTGGTTTCTTTGAGCTTCGACACTTCCTTGTTGCGCGAGGCAAAATGTTTCCTCAGTAGGCAGAGCGTCCAAGCTAGCAGCACGGTGTTGACCTGGAGAGGGAGAGAAACAGAGTCTCCTGAGGCCGGCATCCTCCACATCCCACACGCAATTCCCTCCAGTGCCTTCCCTTCTCTCCCGCTGCCTCACCGCTCAACACCGTGACCCTCTCTCCCTCTGTCCGAGACCCTGCCGGCCCTCACCTCTCCCAAGCAACCTTCTCCTCTTGTATATCCATTAACCACATATCCATGTGCATATCTAAACCACTCTTAAACATCTCTACCTTATCTGCCTCCACCACCACCCCTGGCAGTCCGATCCAGGCACCCACCACCCTCTGTGCAAAACAACAACCCACTCATCTCCTTTCAATTTAGCCCCTTACACCTAAAGCTATGTCCTCTAGTCGTTGACATTTCCACCCTGTGAAAAGGTTTCTGACTGTTTTACCCTATCTATGCCTTCTCATAATTTCATATACTTCTATCAGTTCTACCCTCAACCTCTGGCATTCCAGGGATAACCATCCAAGTCTGCCCCAACCTCCCCTTGTAGCTAATCCCCCTCTAATGCAGGCAGCATTCTGGTGAACCATTGTTCAAGCTTGAAAGGGTTCAGGAAAAGATTAATGAGAATGTTGCCAGGACTAGAGGGTGTGAGCTATAGGGAGAGGTTGCGTAAGCTGGGTCTCTATTCATTGGAGCATAGGTGGATTAGGGAGATCTTATAGAGGTATATAAAATCATGAGAGGAATAGATTGGGTAGATGCACAGAGTCTTTTGCCCAGAGTAGGGGAATCAAAGACCTTAGGGAGGACTTAAGTTCCAAGGTGAAGGGGGAAAAGATTAAATAGAAATCCGACAGGTAACTTTTTCACACAAGGGTGGTGGGTGTATGGAACAAGCTGCCAGAGGAGGTAGTTGAGGCTGGGACTATCCATCGTTTAAGTAAAACAGTTGGGACAGGTACATGGATAGGACAGGTTTGGAGAGTTATGGACCAAGCGCAGGCAAGTGGGACTAGGGTAGCTGGGACATTGTTGGCCGGTGTGGGCGAGTTGGGCCGAAGGGCCTGTTTCCACAATGTATCTTTCTATGACTCCTGACTCCATGGGAGTTGCCAGCAGCTGCAAAGCAGCGAAGGATTTAGTTGAAGTGTTGTTTAGGTTGGGGGGGAGTCACCGGGGAGAAGCTTACCACGATCACCAGGCAGATCGGCCCCAGGAAACTCCAGCGGAATCCCGACTCCAGGCTCAGCCAACAGCTGTGAGGAGGAAAAGAGTTTTGTTACTGACTCACACGCGGCTCATGAGGTACTTGTGGAAGGCCCAGTGCTGTGAGCTGGCACGGACACACACAGGGTCACTGTTTTGTGTAGTTTGGAGATATACAGCGAGGAAACGGGCCCTTCGGCCCACCGAGTCCGCACCGACCAACCCGCAATCCCTGTACAATAACTCTATCCTGCACACATTAGGGATAATTTCACATTTAAAACCAGGCCAATTAACCTACAAACCCGTCTGTCTTTGGAGTTGTTTTTGTTTGTTGTTAAAAGATGAGGGGAGATGACGATCGGCGGTGAATTCCCCCTCAGTGTAGGTGGGTGGGAAATGAGTCTGAGTTACTGAGAGAATAAGATTGCAGTTCGTTAATAAAGAGAGGGGCAATGGGACTGCTGGGATCAAATCTGCTGGGAGCTTGCATCATGGATCCAATGGACCAAATGGCCTCTCACTGTGTTGGAATAAATCAGCTATGGAGCTGTGACATTTACCCTATCAGGAGGCATTAGAGTCATACAGCATGGAAACAGGCGTTCGGCCCCAACCCCCCCACCCTTGCACATGCTGACCAATGCTGCCCCATCTAACCCTAGTTCCCACCTGCCAGCGTTTGGCCCATATCCACTGAAACATTCTTGTCCATAAATTGTTACTCACGGATTTTTCGATCCGTAGCCTTTGGGTTTTATTGTGCTGCTGAGATAGCGACGATCACAGCAGGCACGGCGTAGCTGGAAACGTAGAGGTATTTGAGTTTGATGACGTGCGGCGACTGTAGTTTTGTGACGGTGAGGTTATGTCGGGACATGATGAAAAGCTGCAAACTCTCCAGGAACATCCAGACAAAGACGGTGAGGAAGAGGTAATGCAAACAGCCTGCAATCAGGGCCGCACACCACCTAAAGACAATGGCAACAGCCGGGTTAGTGGGCAGCACTGGGTGGTAGCAGAGTGTGTCATAGACAGGCAGCAATGGTCGATACGGTGGCAGAGACACACACACGCAGATACCCAGAAGAAACTATCGTCACTACACATGTGACTGGATATTATGGTGGCACAATGGTGCAGTGGTAGAGTTACTGCCTGCCTAGAGATCCTGTCTGTACGGAGTTTGTACATTCTCCCTGTGACCACGTGGGTTTTCTCCGGGAGCTCCAGTTTCCTCCCGCACTCCAAAGACGTACATGTTTGTAGGTTAATTGGTGAGGGTAAGAAAAGATTGTAAATTGTCCCGAGTGTGTAGGATAGTGTGGGGGTCACTAGTCGGCGTAGATTTGGTGGGCCAAAGGGCTTGTTTCATAGAAAAAAACTGCATCTCTAAACTAAACTAAACCCAGTTTGGAATGATGAATTTGGAGTTCTGCAGGAGTTCCAGGTCTCAATATCTCCTGGAAGGTCTAGTGGTGTAAATAAATTACACATTTTTGTTGATCCCAACAGCCAAGCAGAATGGGTCAATTGCTGGACTTGGACTCAGGACTTGAACTTCAATCCCACCAATAATTAAATAAATCTGTAAGTCAACCGGCTGAACAGCAACCTCCTGCACCTATTTTCTATGTTTCTATGTTAACCAAGTCTAAGATGAGAAGGTTGTGGAGGCTTTGAGAGGGTGCAGAAGAGGTTCACCAGGAAGCTGCCTGGATTAGAGAATTTTTTTGCCATAAGGTGATGTTGGACAAACGTATTATTTTCTCTGCAGAAAATACTTGGAGGCTGAGGGTAGATCGAAGAGGAATATGTGAAATGATGAGAGGTGTAGATAAGGTCAAGGTTCAGGAGAGAGCTGAGAATTTGAAGCTGCAGCTTGGATTTCTCACCTTGTGTTTAATCCGCATTCCTATCAGGAAGACGAACTGTGCCAGGAAGAGGGTGCTCAGGTGCTTAGCTTTTTTTTTTTTTTTTTTTTTTTTTTTTTTTTTTCAGGTGCTTGTGCACGGTGGTGTTGGCGTTCTGGATGGAGCTGCAGTTGACAAAGATGGCGATGGAGGCAGCGAGGCACAGCAGAGAGATGATGAGGCAGATGTAGGTGATCACCTCCAAGTACCGGTCATCCTGCAGCGGGCACAATGTGGGAAAAAACGTTCACACCACAGCAGCGGCAGGGTCTCTAGGGACAACACATGGAGTCTGGCCTGGTCCCCTCGAGCACTCGATCTCCAGGCCCCCATGTGCTAGAACGTCAACTATCAATTCCCTCGTGAACACCCAACCCTGATGCTGGGGCTCTGATACCCCCAGAATGTCCACTGACAAAACAGGCTGGAGCTTGGGCCAGGTCCCCTTGAGTTCTAGATCTACACGCACCAAACTCATCATGTTCTGGAAACGTTGATCATTCAATTCGTTTTGTGATCAAGAACCTTGTCTCCCTGATGTCCTGAGGCTTTGATACAGTATCTCCAGGGGATAACGGGGCTGGAGCTTTGATTCAGGCCCAGTCAACCTCTAGAACACCATTCATTGTGTTCTAGAATGCTTCCCATTCAACCCCTCATTCAAGAACCTTGAGTCCCATTTGCCGTATTTGGACCACATTCCTCTATACTGGACAAATGTATTTTTATATGTTGCCATTGACTTGTTGATCTCATAGAGACTTACAAAAGGGTTGGACAGGCTAGATGCAGGAAGATTGTTCCCAATGTTGGGGAAATCCAGGACAAGGGGTCACAGTTTAAGGATAAGGGGGTAATGTCTTTTAGGACCGAAATGAGGGGAAAAATCGTTTTTCACACAGAGAGTGGTGAATTGTGGAATTCTCTGCCACAGAAGGTAGTTGAGGCCAGTTCTTTGGCCATATTTAAGAGGGAGTTGGATGTGGCCCTTGTGGCTGAAGGGATCAGGGGGTATGGAGAGAAGGTACAGGGATGCTGAGTTGGATGATCAGCCATGATCATATTGAATGGCGGTGCAGGCTCGAAGGGCCGAATGGCCTGCTCCTGCACCTATTTTCTATGTTTCTATGCCTCAACTACTTTCACATACCTGCCACCCACTGTGTGGTAAAAAAAAAAAAAAGCTGCCCCTCAGGTTCCCATTAAATTTTTTTTTCCCCTCTCACCTTCAACCCATGTCCCTCAGTTCCACGATTCCTCTCCCGTAAGGTTGATTGTACTTGATCAAGGTACACAAATTATGAATGGGATGGGTATAGATGAAGTGGATTATGAGAAACGTTGTTATACACAGCACAGGATGTAAAACCAGAGGGTATAGGTGTAGGGTAAAGGGTGTGAGGTTTGGGGAGTTATTTGAGGAGGAATGATTTCACCCAGTGGGTGCCCTGTGGTCAGGGACACCCCAGATTGAGTGGGTGGAGAGGCAGCTACCTCACAGCGCTCTAAGGTACGACTAAATCAAACCGTAGAAAGGCAACAGACCAAGGTGCAGCATTGTTGTAGAAAGGAACTGCAGATTTAACAGACACAAAAAGATGGGAGTAACTCAGCGGGACAGGCAGCATCTCTGGAGAGAAAGGAATGGGTGACGTTTAGGGTCGAAAACCCTTCTTCAGACAATAGATTGACAATAGATGCTTAAGGGTCAGCATGGACATGGTGGGCTGAAGGGTCTGTTTTCAATGCTGTGTGTCTCCTTCACTCTGACTTGTTCCCTCTTTAGTTTTTCTGTTGAACGACCTCGTACCTTAAGATCAACAGGAGCCATTAAAATAGCAATGTTTGTGAGGTGGTCACACTGGCAGTCCACGTATGTCTGATTGAAACCATACGTTACACAACCCTCACGGGACCAGACCCCTTCCGTCGTCTTCCAAAAAACACACACATTGGATTCTCGTTGTCTTTCTGTTCCTGTGGCTGAGAAGAGCAAACTCTGTTAAACCATCGATGGAATCTTTCTGATAAAGGTTTGAGCATTCACACTTCCCCAAGTTGTGTTTGCACAAAAACATCAGATCTGTCCTGTCCCTTTGGTGACAGCAATTCCCAGTGACCTCCTGCAGGTGGGAAACCGGTCACAAGATCACATTTAACACAACAGAGGGAACACCATTGCTACCAATCTCACGGTATTGTCCCATCCAACTGCCCCAGGGTGGAGGCACGGGGATACATACAGAGTGAAGCTCCCTCCATATTGAAACTGGTCTGGGGTTAAGGGCAGTCAGAGTGTATCAAGAGTGAAGCTCCTTCTATAATATCCCAGCTGACATTCCACATGCACAGTGCAGTGATAGCGATTGTCGTTCATTGATATGGCGGCTGTACTCTGAAACTACAGCTTCACCACCACGTCTGAGAATGGTGGCACAGGGTTCCTCCTGTGGGACCCGTCTCATTACCAATCTCTAACCCTTCTCCCCTCTCCCTCAGATGTGGCATTTCCACTTCCTGCAACAGGGTCCCTCCTTGTACCTAACCTGAGTAACGGTGAATGGAGACGGTGACCATAAACTGACCCTGAACCAGCTCAGACCCAGCTTACGTGGAGGACATCAGGCCTGAAGCCAGGCTCAGTGTGTCTGTCTGTGCCCTCCCAACCTTCACACTGCAGGGTCATGTGGTGGGTTAACCAGGGTCATATGGACACCCATCCCTACACAGTGTATGGTTACCTTCCCTGCAGTAAATCACCCAGAGCAAAGGTTCTTCCTCATCTTCTCCCTTGTTCACCAAGTGTGCAATCAGAGCAATTCCTCTCATCTTAATGTAAACGCAAGATGGTGCATTACTCAGCAGGTCAGGCAGCTGCTTCTGCAACAATGAGATGTTTTAGCTTTGTTCCACTTTCACTGATGCTGCCTGACCTGCTGAGTGTTTCAGGCAATTTCTGTATTTCATTCCACTCTCTGCACCTATAGCTTTTCCCTCATCTATTTGGCCAGTTGTCCTAAGATAACACCATGCAATTTCCATGCACTATGTGATGCAGATTTGATGGGGGACTTACCAAAATGGGATGGGCAATAGGGCAGAGAAGAAGGGGAGGCAGAAGGGGTTTAATTCTGATTTTTTTCAGGAAACTATTTCCCATTTGTACCTTTGGGGAAGCCCATTATCCATCGGGAAACACACGGGTGGTATTTACAAACCTGGTTGCGTTCCAGAGTGAAATTGACCATTTCATTTCAGCTTGGAGCCGGCGACTTTGTTGCTGATCATGGCTGAGACCACCTTGGAGTTCAATGGGTCCGTCCTCCGAGTTGAGTTTTCCTCCTTTAATCTCTCTGTTCAACAGGGATTCCATGTCGTTGAATAACAAGAAAGGAAACAGCCACAAACTCTGCCGGAGATAACAGTTCAACCATTGGTGAGTGTGCGGGGAAACGTCAGGTGTAAGACTCCAGAAACTGGACATAAAGCAGGCCTATAGCACACGCCGCCCATTCCATTGGTGCCCTGTACAGGGACTCTGAGCATTAAAACCAGCTGTAAACAGTGGTGGATCGGGAGATCATCGAGCGGCCTGCTTTGTCCAGGACAGTGTCAGGTTAGTTTGAGTGCTGTTGCAACTGCACTCATCCAGGCAAGTGGAGGGTGATCGATCACGATCCTGATTTGTGCCTTGTGGGTGGTTACACATGGCCATTCACACAAGAGTGAGTCATTGTGTCACAGAGCACAGATACAGGCCCTTCAGCCCACCTGACCATGCCGACCAAGATGCCCCATCTTAGCTTGTCCCATTTCCCTGCGTTTGGCCCATATCTGTCCAAATGTTTTGTATTCATGTATCTGTCCAAGTGCCTTTTAAAGAACCGGCTGTTATAGAACCGGCCTCAACAACCTCCTCTGGAAGCTTCTTCCACATACACCTCTCCATGAGTGAAAACTTTTGCCCCTGGGGTTTCCCCCCCTCACCTTTAAACCTATGTCCTCTGGTTCTTGATTCCCTTCTACTTGGATTAAAAAGATTCTATGACATTCACCCATCATCATCTAGATGATGCCTTTCTGTGGAATGACATGATGAATGTAGCGAATATCTAGACTAGAGGCACAGCTTTAACGTGAAAGGGAAAAGGTTTCAAGGAGATGTGCGGGCAAGTTTTTTAATACAGACGGTGGTGGGTGCCTGGAAACTTGCTGCCAGGGGTGGCAGTGGTAAGCTGATACAATAATGGCATGCAAGAGGTTTTAGATAGGCACATGGCTTCGGAGGGATATGGATCATGGTCAGGCTGGATAGTTTATCTTGGCCTCATGTTCCGCACTCGGAGGTTGTGGCCAAGAGGACCTGTTCCTCTGCTGTGTCGTTTTCTATGTTACATCAGTTCCTGTGATATCTACCACACCAGGTATGGAAAGATGGGAAAGAGGCAGCTCATTTACCAGGGTTGTGCCTCCAGTGATTTGAACCCAGAATATCTTCATGACATTGTTCTTAACCTGCATCTCCACCACTGGTCCGCACTGCTATTTTTCTTTTCAATCACCTCGATCTTCAGAACTATGAGAAAAGATCAGATGCTGTGAAAGAGAGAGAGAGAGAGAGGAGTGCAATGAGAGAGAGAGAGAGAGACGAGAGAGAGCAGAGAAGAGAGCGCGAGCGCGCGAGCGGGCGAGAGGCCAAACTTCTCTCTCTTCCTCTCTCCTCTCTCTCTCTCTTCTTCTCCTGGTCTCTCTCTCTTCCTCTCTCCTCCCTCTCCCTTCTTCTCCTCCTCTCTCTCTACTCCATTCTCTCTCCCTCTCTCTCTCCACCTCTCCCTCTCCTCACAAGCTTTGCCACAATCCCCAAGGAGTCCTAACAACTTGTCCCTAAAGAACTCTAAGACCAAGGAGCTGACTGTCAACTTCAGAAGGACACATTAGATGGGGAATACGCTCCAAATCTTTATCAACGAGGACAGTGTGGGAGAGAGTTCAGCTTTAGGTTTCTGGGCACACACATTTCAGAGGACCTCACATGATCCACCAACACCGCTGCACTGATTCAAGAAGGAACAGCAGTGATGTTCTTCCTGAGAACACTGAAAAAGACTGGTCTGCTCCAACAACTGCTGACAAACCGCTGCACCACAGAGAGCATACCTAACATATGGCATCTCTGTGTGGGGTATCTCAGCTGCACGGAGGGGGGGCGGAGAGGAGAGCTCTTCAGCGGGTCGTCCACAGAGTGCAGAAGATTATTGGGACACAGCTACCAGCCTTGGAGGGCATCTACAATACACGGTGCCTCAGGAAGGCCAACAGCATTCACAAAAGACTCCTCACACCCTTGCATAATCTGTTCGAACTTCTACCATCCGGAAGATGTTACAAGGCCTTCTATGTCCACACCTCCAGACTTGGGAACAGCTTCATCCCCAGAGCTATAGCTGCTCTGAACCGGCCCTGTTGAGTGACCACCACCCCCCCCCCCCCCCCCCCATGAGCTGTCTTCACCCCTCGGATGGTCACGTCGCACATCGAGCCGGCACAGACCTATTTGCATACTTTATGCTGTTTTAACTGTTTTTTTGTTGTTTTTTTAAATCTTGTTTCTCTGGGTGTCTAAATTTTTATGGCTAATTAAGTTATTACATCGGATGGAAGCTGCATACCAAATCTCGTTGTACCTTCTGTACCTGGCAAAGACAATAAATAATTATTATATTATTTATTATTATATGCAAAGACAATAAATATATTTATTATTATTATTATTATTGCCAACAACAATTGTTAGCCGTGGCTCAGGTAGTGCTCTTCCACACCCAGAGCACAAGAGTCCACTTCCCACTGGGTTGTCCACACACCCTGAGCACAGAGTCTGGGCTGACTGGTCCTCAACCCTGTGTCTCTCTCAACTCAACTTCAGAAAACGTCCTGATGGATGTCACTGTTGAAGCGTCAATGAATTGCTATGAAGAAGGTTCAGACATACCTGTGCAGCGGGAAGTGAGGGAAGATGTGGCCTGTGCAGGCAAGTTTTGTGGTAATATCAGTCACTGACCCAAGAACCAGAGAAGGAGCATTGGTTTTCTTGAACAGCCAGAGAAGGAGGATTGTTTTCCTTTAGAGAGTTTAGCGAGTTGAGTTGTGAACAGTGGGCTGCGAAACGGCAACTACACCTACCAGTTAGAGTTTGTGGGTGTAATACAGCACAGGGAGTCAGGACACACGGCACAGGGAGCGGGACCCAGGGAGACTCCTTGCTGTCCACCTGAAACAATCTGATCTCCCGGCGGTTCCCCCCAGGCCCACACAGCCAAACACTTTAACTTCTCCTCCCCTTTTTATTTTTATATTTAATTTTTTTTATTATTTTTTTTATAATATTTATTTATGCCCACACAGACCTTTCTTTTTTTTTTTTTTTATTTTTTTTTATTTTTTTTTTTTAATATTTTTTTATTTAGAAACAGTTATAAATACCCAAGATACTCTCTTATAACGACATTGAGTAGTTATATAATGTATAAAATATATAACATTGAGAGTTATATTATGTTATAAAATTTATAACATATTGATATTGTTTAATATATTTATGTTAATTGTAGTTTTATCCAATATACCATTTCATTATTATTTAATTTTTATATAATTGGGAAGTATATGTGAGTATATTGATTATTTATTTTATTATAATTGAGGAGAAATATGTATTATATTCTAAATAAGTAAATACACTTAGATTTCTCAAAATCATAGAGAAAATCCCCGCTAATTATAACGCTAATAAAACTACGTAGTACCACAATCTTAAACAACAGTTTTTTGATATTCATGTTATAAACAAAATATTAATAATCGGTTTGTATTTTTGTTAATTTTATATTCATAATTATTGATATAATTGAAAATATCAAAATATTAATATTGTTTAGTTTTATATAATTACAAGTTTCATTTTATATTTCGATATTTATTGTATAAATTGAAATCTTTTCCCCATCATACAAAGTTTTATTTAATTAAGTTTTAAGAACATCTATAATTTTTTTCATTAAGTAGCGTATTAAAAATTTATATAATATTGTTTCTATAATTTTTTCCTTAATTAAAGATAGAGAGATAGAGAAAATGTAATAGAAATAGGAAAAGGAAAATGATGGAAAAAGTTTGATGATTAAGTATTACTAAATAATCCAATCATGAGAGATACATTCATGATTTGTTATGTGTAATTTCCTTCATCCATTCAGATATTCACTTAGTCCCTGCGCCGTGTTTTTTTGGACCTGTAGATATTTAATCTAGGGAGACCATATCTCCTTACTGGTCCATAAGGATCATGTCTCAATTATCTCCAAGTGAAGTGGTCCTCCGTCATTTCTGTCTTAATCCACATTTTAATGTTGGGGGTGCCTTTCCAAAATTTTAATAATTATTTTTTCCCAATTATTATTAAAGAATAGTCGATACAAGTTCTATTATATTCCTTGTAATTATTTGTTCCGTTTCCCCAAGTATGATTAATGGTCATAAATCATAGTAATATTAATAACTTTCGAGATTATTTTGAATATTTCATTCCAATAATTCTAAAATCTTCGTAACAATAAGTAAATGAGTGTGACAAGATGTGACAGAGGACATTTATCACATATAGATGAATAGTTTGGAAAAAATATGATAGTTTTGGAGGTAAATCTATTAAGATTTTAAACTGTATAAGTGCAGTGTTTTAGGCATTTTAAATTGTTGTATCTGTTGTTGGCTTTCTTCCCATAGACTTATTATTGAACTTAGTTTCATTTTCCAGCTGCTGATGTAATTGATAATCACTTTCGCAACAAAATATGTAAATTATTGATATCATTTTTTCTGTATTTTGGATTTTATTTTCAGCATTCATCTAAAATTTTCACTCGCATTCATCTAATTTTCAATCTTTTATTTCTTAAGTTCTTGTGTATTTGCAGAGATATAGTTTTCTGATTTGTATATATCTGAAATAAACATTATTAATGAAGCCCGTAAGTTTGTTGTATATATTGGAATGTAAGTTGGTTGTAATTCTTGAATTATTCCTTAATAAAGAAAGAATCCCCTATAATTTTAAAAATCCTTTATTTTTCCATGATCCCCTATAATAAAAATTCCTTTATTTTCATTGTAATATAAAGCTTTATCCATCATTGTTTAACACGTTAAAGTTGTTGGCAATTGTAAGAGTAGCGGTTTATAAAATTTTAAAGCAAGCGTATAAATTTTAGTGTTTTAGTCTTTATTTGTTTTCTTATTTACGTTTCCAAATACTAATTCCACTTTCTATTATCAAATTTTCACTATAAATTTTCCTTAGGTACATTAGTAACGAGCTACAAATGGAAAACACCATTTTTAACCAATTTGGTTTTATTATCTTATTCTTCTACTCCAAAACTCATTTATTTTCAATAGGTTAACTGCCCAATAAATAAAACATAAAATTTGGTAAAGTAAGCCCCCGTTAGTTTGTGTTTTTATTATTCAATGGTATAAGTACTATTGAGCACTTTTTTAAAGAAATTTTTAGAGAGATATATCGGGAGATAGAAATAAATATAATAATTGTGGAGGAAAATCATTTTTATGTGATTGATTTTTACCAAACTAATATTATAATTGTGGAGGAAAATCATTTTATTGCGTTTATTTTACTAACATGGGATAGGTAAGCTTATCCAATATAAGATATTTTTATTTAATTTATTCAATCATAACGGGAATTTACGATTTAAAATAAGAGGTCATCTTTTTGTAACAAAATTATGCAAGGATATTTAAATATTTTCATTTGGTTTAAAACAATCTTAAAACCAGGGAGATCATTTAGCTCAACACCTTTGCTCAGTCCACCTGAAAACAATCTGATCTCCCGGTTGCCAAACACTTTAATTCTCTCCCATGCCCACACAGACCTTTCTGTCCTTGGTCTCCTCCATTGTCAGAGTGAGGCTAAATGCAAATTGGAGGAAGCAGCATCTCATTATTTCGCTTGGGCAGCTTACAGCCCAGTGGTATGAATATTGATTTCTCTCACTTTAGGTATCCCCGGCATTTCCTCTCTCTCTCAATCCCTCCTCCTCCCAAGTCGCACTAGCTTCTTGTTTTCACCCTACAAACAGCTAACAATGGCCTGTTTTCCTTGATCGTTACTTTTTTGCATATCTTTCATTATTGTTCTTAACCCCTCTACTTCATTGTATATATCTCTTGTTTCCCTTATCTCTAACTAGTCTGAAGAAGGGTCTCGACCCGAATGTCACCCACTCCTTCTTCCAGAGATGCTGCTTGTCCCGCTGACTTACTCCAGCTTTGGTTTAAACGAACACCTGCAGTTCGTTCCTGCATGAAACAGGAACAACACCGGAGACAGGACACCTCACCATTCCGTGTTGTGTGTCGTGTAACACCAAGTCCTTCCCACGCAGTCTCAGCAACTCTGACATCAAAACACAGCAGGAGCTGGATTCAGCAGCTCAGGCAGAATGCTTGGAAAGAGTTCACGTCTTTAACCTGAAACATTGGCCGTTTCACTTGCTCAGATGCTGCCTGAGCTGCCGAGTGTTTCCAGCATTTTCTGGGACTTTTCCCCCCAATACCCCTTCAATCTGCAGTTCTGTTGATTTTCTGCTCAGGAAATATTGCTGTAAACATTGATATCAAGAGCCAACATCTTAATCAATCCATCATTCATCTATTCAACACCAAGTGATGAACAGGCACTTCAGGCCCAAGCTGATTAATTTAAAGTAAACTCCACATTGCCTCCCCTTCAATTTAAATCCAGTTCCACACACTCAATAACTAGCAACGAGAACCTTTGTTGCGATGGTGAATGTTTCCCACGGAAAGTACTTTACCAAATGAATCTGTTGTGATGGTCCTCGCTTGTGAACTGGGCAGAGTGAGAGCTATCGCCATGGGCCATATATTGTCCACAAGGTCCATTGTGGCTGTTACTACCTTCAGCCTTTCATTTGTGTTATGGTTTCCAGCAGTGAGCGATTGAGAACCGTGTTTGTAAAGGGTTTCCATGTCCTACGGGTGAAGAGAACACTCAATATAATGAAAAATAAAACATTGCGGTGGTTACATGGTTCGGAAAATGTTGAGGAGAATATGGGCAAAAAACATGGGTGACCAGTGGAGTGCCTCAGGGATCTGTGTTGGGTCCACTGTTGTTTGTCATATACATCAATGATCTGGGATGATGGGGTGGAAAATTGGATAAGTAAGTATGCAGATGATACTAAGATAGGTGGTGCTGTGGATAATGAAGTAGATTTTCAAAGTCTACAGAGAGATTTTACTTTGGAGTCACGTGAGTGACTTCGTGAAGACCCCGCCAGCATGCATGCGCGACATATCATCGAATGCATTGCGAAGCAACAGGCAGGGAGGAGGGTCGCTCCTCCACCGGTAAGTTTAAAACGGACCTGCAGGTAAGTACTTACTATCCTGAGGTCATTTTTCTTACAGAGCTCTCCCATCATGGACAAGTCATGAACTAAGTCCAAACGGACCGCTACAAGACTGGCTGCGGAGGACCGCGGGAACACGGGCAGTCAGCAGCGGCCGGCTTCTCCAGAGCTGCTTGTTGTTAAAACAGCAGCCCCTGACTTGACACCGCAACAGCCCGTAGGTGCACCTCGGACTGGCGGCAAAGCCACCCGGAAGTCGGGCAAGCCCGTTGACTCGGCAGGATCCGGGCTGGAAGACTCAACCGCCTGCGGGAAGTGACGGCGATCGAGTTTATCCCGCATGGAGCGGATGGTGGAGCAATTGCTCCAACGTGACCTACTCCCAGGAGTCTGGTCACCATGGGTCTCTTAGCAAACCCACGGTAGCACCCTTTACAGGGCTGCCAAATATCTCACTCTCTTTGCAGGGGAGCATAAGGAGTCAGATCTGGGCTGACTCTGAACAGGGGGATTTGGCAGAAGAACCATCCAACTTGCTAGGGGTGCAAGAACAGGAGCTACTCGGCATGGTGTCCAAGTTCACGATGCCTTCACAGAAGGGACTGCCGGTGCAGCCACAGCTGGCAGCCAGTAAATAAATTACCTGACAACAAATCAACTACAGGAACAGGCATGAACGACATGGCAGCCAAATATCTAGCTCCGGAAAAACTGCATCTCCCTCAAAGTGCCTACGGTAAATAACCACATCTGGGGAAACATCTAGTCCTGGCATTAGGAGCCAGGAAGTAAAGATACAGAAAATCCTGAAAACTACTGGCCTCTGGGATTACAGCCATTTGCCAGGTCAGTAGATGGGAAGGATTTGTCAGGGGGGGTCAATAGGATGCCCTGGCACTCTTCTGTAATGCACAGTTTGAGATCAACTGTTTCAGAAAAGAGTGTCGTCTGACCTACACTAAACCCAAGGTTCGCGGGGTTGTGCAGAACCAGCAGTGCACAGCCACCTCCTCTGTTGTTGGGGGACAACCTGCCCAAACAGGTTTAAAAGGCCTCGACGAAGAGGCCCCCAAAGGCGTCGGCATGATTAAAGTGCCGGCCGTACCAGGTCCTCGTATATTCGGCGGCAGCACCCTACGCATCCACCAGCAGGCCGCGTTATCACAGCGAAAGAACAGCTGGTGAAAGCTCGAAGGCCGTACAACCTACACCAAGGTTTTTTTTAGGCCATGCCCAGAAATGCATTCCTGGAAGATGCGCCAAACCCACACCACAGCGCCTCCACCTCCCATGAACCAGAACAGGGGAAACCAACACAGCACCACTACCATGGAGGTAGGTGGGTTAGGTTGCCCCCCGGAACAAAGCATGTGTAACTTCTTCACAGGTTGGGGGAAGGTTACACTTCTTTAGGGATGCATGGAGTTCTATAACTTCTGATCCTTTCATACTGCAAAGTATTCAGGGAAACAAAATTGAATTTGTTCACAAACTCCTCCTTCCGGTTCAGCATGCACCTAGCTGAAAGCTTGTGCTTTCACAAAAGGAGGATTGGGAAGGTCATGCAGAACTATTAAGACTACATACAAATGAGTAATTGAGAAACCAAACATGAATCTATTGAGTTTGTATTCAACATCTTCAGCAAAAACAAAAAGGATGGTGGATGCCGCATCATTATTGATTTGACACAACTGAATACTTTTGTGCAGTACACCCACTTCAAAATGGAAACTTCTGTTATTGCCAAACAACTAGTTTCCAGAGGGTACTTCATGGCTTGCATCGACCTAAAGATGCATACTATTCTGTACCAACAGAGAAAGATCACTGCACATATTTGAAATTTATCTGGATGGGGCAGCTCTGGTAGTATAAAGCGCTGCCTAATGGATTAACATCAGCCCCCAGACTGTTTATAAAATATTGAAACCGCCTTGGCGTTTCTTCGGAAACAAAAAACATATTGTCATGGCATCTTAATAGTGGGGGGAAAACCTTTGGAGTTGGCCAATGTGGCTGTCTCAGCCACCAAGCCTATTTCAAAAATTGGGGTTTATCATCCATCCAGACAAATCCAAGTTGGTGCCTTCTATGAGTATGGGACTATTTGGGGTTCACGATTGACTCTGTTCTTATGTCTGTCACTTTGCCAAAAAGGACAAAGCAACAGACTTGATACAGGCATGCAACAGCCTTGTTTGCGTCAGTAAACCATCTATTCGGCAAGTAGCAGGGTAATTGGGAAGTTCGTGGTGCCTTTCCAGCCACACAATTGGGACCCTTACATTACCAAAATCTACAGAGGGCCAAAATTGCAGCACTCAAACACCATGCTGGCCACTTTGACAGGCAATGCAGTTACCAGCCAAAGCAAAATTGGAATAGCGTTGGTGGATTAGCAATGTTCGACCATTGCTCTAATACCATCACAGTCACAAACCGTTCGGTTGTGTTACAAACTGACGCCAGCGCTCACGGCTGGGGAGCAACCAATACCCCACTTCCAGTTGCCGCGGTGGTAGATGGAATGCACACACAATTAACCTTACTTCAGGGGACACTGGGTATCAATCATCTAGAGATGTTGGGAGCGTTTCACGGATTTGGGCTTACTGTTCAGACAATGCACCATCTGCATGTTTCGCCTACAAATTGATAATACCACCATGGTGGCATACATTAATCATATGGGTGGAATTAAGTTGATAAGTTGTGATGAATTGGCCAATTCAATCTGGCAACTTGTGCATAGAAAGAAACATTTGGATATCAGCTACTTACCTTCCAGGTAAGCTCAATACAGTGGCGGACACCAGGTCATCCAAATTCAATGACAACACCGAATGGATGTTGGACCACCAGGTATTTACTGACATTGTAGCTCGGTAGGGAACACCAGATATCGGACTCTTTGCATCCAGCTTAATCACCAGATACCAACTATGTTGCATGGGAACCCAGAACCTGGGGCGAGTAGCGATGGACGCTTTCTCGCTACACTGGGGGGATTTGTTTTTCTATGCATTTCCCCCTTCTGCCTCATCGGTTGTTGCGAAAAATTCAACAAGACTCCGCATCGGGTATTTTGGTTGTGCCCGATTGGCCTACGCAGCCATGGTTCCCTGTGGTACTCGACATGGTTTCAGAAACATGTATTCAAATCCTCTGTACTCTCTCTACCAGTTTGAAGTTTGATCCTTATTTTTATGAGGAGTTGCGATGAGGATTACTGTGAAGACCCCGCCAGTACGCATGCGTGGACATTCTTCAAAGCAGCGGTGTGAAAGATATTAGAGTTGACTAAAGATAATAAGATAAGAGAACTAACATACCAGTTGACCTTATAATAGAGGGTGGGGCAAGGGGTACAATAGAAAACATAGAACATAGAATTAGGAGCAGGAGTAGGCCCATTCAGCCTTCGAGCCTGCACATCCATTCATAGCTCATGGCTGATCATCCAACTCAGTATCCCGTACCTGCCTTCTCTCCATACCCTCTGATCCCCTTAGCCACAAAGGGCCACATCCAACTCACTCTTCCAATATAGCCAATGAACTGGCTCAATACCCTCTGTGGCAGAGAGTTCCAGATGACTCACCACTCTCTGTTGAAGAAGTCTTTCTCATCTCGGTCTTAAAGGATTTCCCCTTAT
The DNA here is from genome assembly GCA_035221665.1 of Okamejei kenojei. NCBI lineage: Eukaryota > Metazoa > Chordata > Chondrichthyes > Rajiformes > Rajidae > Okamejei > Okamejei kenojei. Next base: position 20,648,057 of record CM069166.1, on the reverse strand, counting down.
CTTAAGCTGGTGACTTGTCCTGGACTTCCCCAACATCGGGAACAATCTTCCTGCATCTAGCCTGTCCAACCCTTAAGATTTGTAAGTACGTTAATCCCAATCGCTTATTTACTTATTTTACTTCGGAGTCACATGAAGTATTTTTTTGTGACTACGTGAAGACTTCAAAGCTCTGTGATTTATGCCCTGCTGCCTGGAAACGAGTCCATGACTCACACACTGCCATTATAACCAATGGAGGAAGTATATTAACATATTTAACCCCTACTTTTGGGGAAAATTATAATTACAGGGACTCAAAAATCGTGTCAGCAAATGTCTCAGGCATGGCCACAGGTTTGTTATAAAAACCGCTGGAAGTTCTTTTATTAGTACCAACCCGTCGTTGCAAGGATGTGGTTCATAGGAACTTCCATCATCCTTGCTCCCGATGTAGCTGCAGCCCTGGTGGAATGAGATTTTAAAAAACATCAGTGTCCACCCCCGCTGCACCTAATACCACCCTAAGCTATCTTGAGATGTCTTCACCATTACTCTTTGATGAGGACATTTATGGCTTATCAATAGCCATTTCCGTGCCCCTGAGTCTTTTGGTGACCTCCAAAATGCAGAATATGCGGGTCACTATACATAGGCGGGTCACTATACATAGACAAACTATCTAAGGGGGTAAGCAGGAACTCCAATTTGAGGCCAGTTGATCCTGGCCTGTTCTGTTTAAGTAACATAAAATGTGGAAGGTTACCTTATTTTGGGATGTTTACCATGGCGTCCAGTCTTAGTTTGTTGCAGACTCTGGACCTGCTGCGCCGTTACAAGAGCCATCAGCCTCACCATTTTATACGCGAGTTAGTTATGGGAAAGGGACGTAGCTGGTGCTCAATCTCTGAGCAGGGCAGGGTTAGGGACAAAAAAGCCAGGTCTGGGAATATCGAGGCCTGGGGGGGATTCGAGTTGAAAATATCCTCATAAGTTTTGACACCAGAGGATGAGATCCGACTCCAATGGTGTTCTAACCCCTTGTCCCAGGTATGAGGATCGTAGGGCACTTCTAGCACAGTTGATGTCACTGTCGCTCAAGCCTTCATCGAAATGTAGGCTTGCCAAGAACTCCAGCACATCCGTAATGGGGGCTGTGTTGTAAGTACAAAATACCTCCCATTTTTTTTATATAGGTGAGGCACTGTTTCCTGGTGTAATCTCTGCATGATCGCAGAAGGTTAAGGGGGGACATTGATTGAGGTCTTTAAAAATGATGAAAGGGATAGACAGAGTTGACGTGGATAAGCTTTTTCCCATTGAGGGTAGGGAAGTTTCAAACAAGAGGGCATGACATGAGAATTAAGGGACAGAAGTTTAGGGTGTAACATGAGGGGGAACTTCTTTACTCAGAGAGTGGTGGCTGGGTGGAATGAGCTTCCTGCAGAAGTGGTGGAGGCAGGATCGTTTTTTACATTTAAAAGTAAAGTGGATAGGTATATGGACAGTGAAGGGAATGGAGGGGTAGGTCTGAGTGCAGTTAGATGGGGATAGGGATAACATTTTGGTCGGGCATGGGGTCGGAAGGGTCACTGAGAGGGCCTGTTTCCGGGCGAAATTGTTTATGGTATTTGGTTTTATGGTAAGTTCATTTAAGCTTATTGTTTAGGCATTTGGAAGAGTGGGCTGAAAGATGGCAGATGGAGTTTAATGCGGATAAGTGTGAGATGCTATCATTCTTGGCAGGACAAATCAAAATAGTACGTACCTGTAAATGGTAGCGAATGAGGAATGCCAGTTGAACAGGTGGATCTAAGGAATAACTGTGCTATAGTTTCCTGAAGTGGGTCTCATGTAGATAGGGTGGTAAGAAGGCTTTGGTGTGTGGCCTTTATAAATCAAGAGCATTGAGACTATCTCCTGCTATGAAGTTGGGATGTAAGTTAAAATTGTACAATGGCATTGGTGTGGCCAATTCTGGGAGTTGGTGTACAATTGTGGTCGCCAAATTATAGGAAAATAGAGGAGAGTACAGTAGATTTATTATGTGCCTGGGTTTCAGCACTAGGTTACAGGAGAAAGGTTTGTACAGTTAGGTCTTTATTCTTGGGTAACGAAGAGGTTTAAGGGGGGAATTGATAGAGGTCTTTAAAATTTATGAGAGCGATAGACAGAGTTGGACCAGGAAAGGAGTAGGAAGATTCAAACAAAGAGGTCATGATTTGAGATTTACAGGGACAGATGTTTAGGGATAACATTAAACCATATAACAATTACCAGCACGGAAAACAGGCCCTCTCGCCCTATCCTGGTCCGTGCCGACAGTTGTTTTCCCCTAGCCATCTACCTGGCACTCAGTCTCCCCTCCATTCCCTTCACGTCCATATACCTACTCCACTTTATCTCTTAAATGTTAAAATGATCCTGCCTCACTCCTTCTGCTGGAAGCTGATTCCACACAGCCACCTCCCTCTGAGTTAAAGAAGTTCCCATCACGTTACCCCGAAACCTCTGTCCCTTACATTATCATGTCTTGCCCTCTTGTTTGAATCTTCCCTACCCTCAATGGGAAAAACGTTATCCACGTTAACTCTGTCTATTCCTATTCATCATTTTAAAGACCTCAATCAGTCACCCCTTAACCTTTGCGGCTCCAATAGTATAAAGTCCTAACTTGTTCAACTTTCTCTGTAACATAGTTGCTGGAACCCTGGCAACAATCTAGTAAATCTCCTCTGTACTCTTCTATTTTGTTGAATCCTTCCTATAACTAGGTGACCAAAATTGTACACCATTCTCCAGAATTGGTCTAACCAATGCCTTGTACAATTGTAACATTTGACTTCCTACTCTATAGTCAATGCTCTGATTTATAAAGGCCTAGCACACCAAAGGCTTTTTTTCCACCCTATCTACATGGTTTCACTTCAGGGAACTATGAATTTTTTCCTAGATCCCTGTTCCAAGGGCACTTAACTCATTCCTACCCATTTACATCACAACACCACCTATCATTAGTCTAAACTGCAACTACTTATAATTTTACATCATCAGATCTTGCGATGTATGACAAATCACACTCCAGTGGACCCAACAGATCCTGACCGGCACCATTGCGCGACACGGACTTCCAACCTGTAAAAGCCAAGCAACTTACGCACTCTGCACATATCTCACTTAGCACACTGTCGCTTCTCCAACATCGCCGTCACTCCGCAATTATCACACACCCAAAGCATTGACATTCACTTACCCACTCCTACACCAACCCCCCCCCCCCCTATGGGAACACTTGTCACAAGGCCTGTATGAAACTATATAGACAATCCAACGCGCTTCTACCCTCATCAATTTCCCTAGCTTAGCTTCAAACTCATTCCAAGAAAGGTTAGACAACCCACTGATTCAGGCAAAACCTCAAGTTTGACTTTATCCATGACTAGACCTGTTAATCCAGCACCAGCTAATCATTATATACTCTCTAAGTAATCATTACCATTCAATTAGCCACATCGCGTCAACTCAATTACTTAAATTGTCGGTTCTCTTCATAACCCTATTCCCTTTATACCCACACATTAACACCAGTCCGTCCCGCAACTCCAACCCACAGACACCGCATCAACATCGAGTTCTACAACATACTCTCATCTGATTTCGTTATATTCCATCTAACCTGTTCCGCTACTCCTTCCCGCGACGTCAGTACTCTATAATCTCTATCCAACACCAAATAAACTTGTCACTTAAACATTATTTCCCTTCCACTTCTTTCACATTAATCATTTACCCCAATTACCCTAATACTATACTCCATTAATCCCTTCTCTCCTCTTCATAAACATCATCCTTACAAATAACAATCTCAAACCATTTACAAATTACACATCTTTCTATCTCTCATCTTAAAATTACCACCTCTCTAAATTT